>CAUYMX010046781.1:0-44550 GCA_963573855.1 Lepilemur septentrionalis | reverse complement strand
GTTTTCCCAGCATCATTTATTGAATAAGGATTCTTTTCCCAGTGTATGTTTTTGTCTGCTTTGTCAAAGATTAGATGGCTATATGAGGATGGCTTTATATCTGGGTTCTCTGTTCTGTTCCACTGGTCAATGTCCCTGTTCTTGTGCCAATACCAAGCTGTTTTAGCTGCTATAGCCTTTTCGTATAGTTTGAAGTCTGGTAAATTGATACCTCCCATTTTGTTTTTATTGTCTAGGATTGCTTTTGCTATACGAGGTTTTCTCTTGTTCCATATGAAGCATAAAATTATTTTTTTTATATCTGTGCAAAATGATGATGGTATTTTAATAGGAGTTGCTTTGATTCTGTAGATCATTTTGGGTAGTGCAGACATTTTAACAATGTTGATTATGCTGACCCACAAGCATGGTATGGTCTTCCATGTATTTATGTTCTCTGCTATTTCCTTTCAAGTGTTTCACAGTTCTCCCTATAGAGGTCTTTAACCTTCATAGTTAAACTTATTCCTAGGTACTTTATTTTCTTTGTTGCCATTTTGAAGGAAATTTAGTCTTTGATTTGGATCTCAGATTGGTTGTTATTGGCATATATGAATGCCTCTGACTTGTGTGTATTGATTTTCATCCTGAGGCTTTACTGAATTCATTTATCAATTCAAGGAGTCTCTTGGTTGAATCCTTGGAGTTTTCTAGATATAATATCATATCATCAGAAAAGAGTGTGAGTTGATCTCTTTTGCCCCATTTGCATTCCCTTTCTATTTTGAGAACTTCCTTTGTCCATTATTTTACTGGCGATGAATTCTTAGTGTTTTTTTCTTTATTGCAGTATAATTTACATATCATGCCATTAATCCATTTTAAGTGTACAATTAAATGGCTATCAGTAAACTTACCAAGTTGTAGAGCTATTCACATAAATCAGTTTTAGAGGATTTCCTTCTTCCTATTGAGACCTGGCATCTAATTCCCATGTGCAAATACATTTCAAGCATGCCCCTCCTCTCCACAGTGCTCACCACACCTATCAGATGTGGGTCTATCCTCCACCCTCCAAATCCCTAGTGAACAACACCACCGTTTGAGCACCATAGTGTTAATTAGTCAGTACCAATTTGATGGCGAGTACATGTGGGGCTCATTCTTCTGGTCTTGTGTCACCTCACTTTGAACACTGGGTTCAAGCTTAAACCAGGATAATATAAGAGGTTCCAGCTCACTGTTGTTTTTTAAATTGAGTAATATTCTATTGTAAACATATATCACATTTTAATAATCCAATCATGAATTGACCGGCACTTAGGTTGTTTCAATGACCTAGCAATAGTGAATTGTGCTGCCATAAACATTTGGGTGCAGATGTCTTTATCATAGAATGTCTTATGATCTTTTGGGTAGATGCCTAATAATGCTATTGCTGGATAGAATGGTCATTCTATTTTTAGCTATTTGAGGAATCCCCAAATTCTTTTACACAAAGGTTGGACCAATTTGCAGTCCCACCAGCAGTATAACAGTGTCCCTGTCTCTCCACATTCTTGCCAGCATGTGTTGTTTTGGGATTTTTTGATAGAGGCTAATCTCACTGAGGTTAGGTGATATCTCATTGTGGTTTTGATTTGCATTTTTGTGATGATTAGAGATGTTGAACACTTATATATTTGCTGGTCATTATTCTGTCTTCTTTGGAGAAGTTTCTGTTCATCTCCATTGTCCATTTATAAATGGGGTTGTTTGATTTTTTCTTGTTAATCCTTTTGAGTTCTAGGAAGATTCTTGTTATCAGACCTTTGTCGGAGGTGTAGAGAGCAAATATTTTCTCCCATTCTGTAGGTTGTCTATTAGCTCTCGTGATAGTTTCTTTGGCTGTGCAGAAGCTTTTTCATTTGATCAGATCCCATTGGTTTATTTGCCTTGCTGCATTATTTGCTTTGGGGGTCTTCTTCAAGAATTCTTTGCCTAGGTTGATGTGTGAAAGGGTCTTCCCAACATCCTCTTTGAGGATTCTTAAGGTTTCCTGCCTTAGGTTTAGGTCTGTTAACCATCTTGAGTGTATTTTTGTGAGAGGTGAGAGGTAGGGATCCAGTTGCATTTTTCAGCATGTAGCTATCCCGTTTTCCCAGTACCATTTATTGAAAAGAGATTCTTTAACCCAATGTATATTTTTGACTGGTTTATCAAAGATTAGGTTACCATATGTAGATGGTTTCATCTCTGGATTCTCAGTCCTGTTCCAAAGATCAATGCTTCTCTTCTCATACCAATACCATGTTAATTTGATTATTATTGCTTTATAATACAACTTGAAGTCTGGAAGACTGATGCCTCCCAGTTTGTTCTTTTTGCTTAAGATTGCTTTGGCTATGCGAGGTCTTCTCTGGTTCCATACAAAGTGAAGAATATATTTTCTAGGTCTGTACAGAATGAAGATGGTACTTTGATGGGGATTGCATTTATTCTGTAGATCACTTTAGGTAATATAGACATTTTAACAATATTGATTCTACCAATCCATGAACAAGGCAGATTTTTCCATCTTTTTACATCTTCTACAACTTCTTATTTTAGTGTTTTGTAATTCTCCTTGTATAAGTCTTTCGTATCTTTTGTTAAATTTACTCCTAGATATTTAATTTTGGGGGAAGCTATAGTAAAAGGTATTGCCTTTTTGATTGGAGTTTCAGCGTGACTATTTTTGACATATATGAATGTCTCTGATTTGTGTATGTTGATTTTATAACCTGAGACTTTACCAAATTCATTTATCAAATCAAGGAGTCTCTTGGAAGAATCCATGGGGTTTTCTAAATATAAAATCATATCATCAGCAAAGAGTTAGAGTTTGATCTCATCTTCACCCACTTGGATAATACCACCCTCTTGCCTAATTGCTGTTGCTAGGACTGCGAGCAGTATGTTGAATAGAAGAAGCGAAAGTGGGCATCCTTGTCTAGTTCCAGTTTGAAGTGGGAATGGTTTCAGTTTTTCCCCACTTAGTATGATGTTGGCCATAGGTTTGTCGTAAATAGATTTGATAATTTTAAGGAATGAGCCACCTATGCCTATTTTGTTAAGAGTCTTTATCATAAAGGCATGTTGGACTTTGTCAAATACTTTTTCTGCATCTATTGAGAGAATTATATGGTCTTTGTTCTTGCTTTTATTTATGAGGTGAATTGCATTTATAGATTTGTGAATGTTGAACCAGCCTTGCATCCTGGAATAAAGCCCACTTGGTCATGATGAATTATTTTTTTGATGTGTTGCTGAATTCTATTAGCTAAAATTTTGTTAAGGATTTTTGCATCTATATTCATGAGAGATATTAGTCTGTAATTTTCTTTTTTGGTTGGGTCCTTTCCTGATTTGGAATTAATGTGATGTTCGCTCTGTAGAATGAATTTGGAAGGATTCCATCCTTCTCAATGTTGTAAAATAATTTATGTAGAATAGCTATGAGTTCCTCTTTGTATGCTTGGTAAAACTCTGAGGTGTAGCCATCAGGTCCGGGACTTTTCCGTTTTGGGGGGTTCTTAACTACTGCTTCAATTTCTGAGCTTGAGATTGGTCTGTTTAGAAATTCTGTTACCTCCTGGGTGAACTGAGGAAGGTTGTGTGTTTCTATAAATCTGTCCATTGCCTCCTCATTATGTACTTTTTGAGTGTATAATTTTTATAGTAATCAAAGATAATGTTTTGTATTTCTGTGGTGTCTGTTGTAACTTCCCCTTTTTCATTTCTAATTGAGTTTATTAGAGACTTTTCCTTTGAGTTGTTGTCAATCTAGCCAGAGGGCTATCGATTTTGTTTATCTTTTGAAAAAACCAGCTTCTGGTTTTGTTGATCTTCTGTACTATTCTTTTTTTCTCAATTTCATTTAGTTCTGCTTTTATCTTTGTTACTTCTTTTCTTCTATTAGAATTGGGTTTGGTTTGCTCTTCTTCTTCCAATTCCTTGAGTTCATTCATTAGGATGTCAATATCTAAGCTTTCTGTCTTTTGGATGTGAGTGTTTATTGCTATTAGTTTTCCTCTTAGGTATGCTTTTGCTGTATCCCACAGGTTTTGGTAACTTGTGTCTCCTTTATCATTTAGTTCCAAGAAACTATTGATTTCCCTCTGAATTTCCTCCTTGACCTAAAAGTTTTTCAATAATGCATTGTTTAGCGTCTAAGACTTTGTGGAGCAGTGAGAGTTTCTATAGAAATTGAACTCTAGTTTTATACCTCTATGGTCAGAGAAGACACCCAGTATAATTTCTATTTTTTTGAATTTGTTGGGATCTAATTTGTGGGCTAGTATGTGGTCAATTTTGGAAAAGGTTCCATGGGCTGCTGAGTAGAATGTAAATTCAGCTTTATTTGGGTGGAATGTTCTTTAGAGATCTGTCAGATCTTTTTGTTCAAGAGCTCTGTGTAAGCCCATTACTTCTTTGCTCATTTTCTGTTAGGAGGATCTATCCAGTTGATTCAGTGGAGTGTTGAAGTCCCCCGCTACTATGACAGAATTGTTTAACAAGTTACTAAGATCTGACAAGGTTTGCTTTATGTAGTTATGTAGTCCAACTTTGGGTGCATAAATACTAAGAATAGTTAAATTTTCTTGTTGGATCTTCCCTTTAACCATTATAAAGTGGCTATCTTTATGCTTTTTTACTTTTGTTATTCTAAAGCTTATGTTGTCTGCAAATAGTATAGCTCCCAATCCCTTCTGGCTTGTAGGGTTTCAGATGAGAAATCTCCAGTTAATCTGACAGGCCTGCCTTTGAAGTTTATTTGTTCTTTTTGTCTGGCTACACCGAGGATTGCTTCTTTTGCATTTACTTTGGTCAGCCTAATAGCCATGTGACGAGATAATTGCCTTTTTGCTTTGAGTCTCCCAGGAGTTCTGTGTGTTTCTTGTACCTGAATATCGAGCTTTCTGGCTAGACCTGGCATATTTTCCTTTAGTATTCCATGAAATAAGTTTTCCAGCCCTTGTGAATGTTCCTCTTCCCCTTCTGGTAACCCTGTCAACCGGAGGTTCAGTTTTTTTACATAATCCCATACTTCTTGTAAGCTTTGGTCTTCTCTCTTGTTTCTGTGTTCCCTTTCTTCCTCTGATTTGTTTAGAGAATAATCATAATCTTCAAGCTCTGGAATTTGCTCTTCTGCATGATCCAACCTATTCTTAAGACATTCCATTGAGTTTTGCACTTCCTCGAATGCTTCCTTCATTGCCAGGATTTCTGTTTGTTTTTTCTGAATGATTTCAATATTTTTGGAGAACTTTTCATTCATTTCCTAAATTGTTCTTGTGGTTTCTCTATGTTGGGAATCAATTTTCTCTTCCATTCCATTGAGTTTTCTAACAATCCATATTGGGAATTCTGCCTCTGTCAGTTAAATCGTATCATGTAAGTTGGTGTCAGTTGGTGATGATGGAGTATTTTCTTTTGGAGGCGACTTTTCTCTCTGATCCTTCATGTTTCCTGTTATCTTTCACTGATTCTTTCTCATCTGGGTACTTTGTCAAGGACCGGAGTTGCTGGGACTGGATTATGAACCAATATCTGATAAGCTGCTTCCATCATCTTTCAGCCTCCAGCAGGGAAGAGGAAGCGAAGCGGAGGTAACAGTCTGGTGACCAAGTTACAGGATGAAAAGCCTCTTTCTCAGCTCTGCCCAGGTGTGGAGTCAGTCCCATTCGGTGTGAAGCACCAGTCTCGAGTCACAGGAGAGGGTGGGTGGTGCTGACTCCCCAGGTCACAAGTGGAGAGGCAACCTCCCTAACAATTTTACCCTGACAAGCTGGTTTCTGCTCTCTTGGCACAGTAGGAAGTCAGCTGGGTAGGGAGAGAGAGCACCCAAGACCAGCCTGGTAAGTCAGCTGTGGCTGACTGTCACCACGGTCCACTAACCTCCCCTTCAAACACTGAACTTGAGCCGCAGGAATGGGAGGACCTGGTGCTGATTTGGCGTTCAGACAGACTCTGTCCTTTTTTTTTTTTCTTTTTCCCCTCTTCGCCCAACCTCTTTCATATGCTGGACCTGCTCGACCAGTCTAGGACAGGGAGGTGGGCTGTGACCGCTACCAGGGCAGCCTGCAGTATTTCCAGGCTAGCAGAGGCATCCTATCCCCTACTTTTTTTTTTTTTCAGGACAGCTAGAGCTTTATTGGCCATTCAATGAACACTTCTTGGCTGAAGATAGTTTTCTATTTTTCCCTCTACAGGGGCTCAAGCTGGTGACATTTGCTCACCCTACAGGGTTTGAGGGACAGGCAGACAGGGCAAGGGAAGGGCTCTATTGCCTTGACTCTGCAGCCTCCGTTCTGGGCAAGGAGTCACGCCATTGCCTGGTGGCCCTGGGCCACGCACTCCGGGGCAGAGCAGGCAGCCCAGGGCCTGGGGCTAAGGCACTTAGAGTCGGTGCACAGCACAGCTTCCTAACTGTGCTCTGAGCCCACAGCTTCCCAACTCAGTGCCAACTGTTCAGCTGCAGTGTAGCACACTTGCTCTGTCTCTCCAGAGTCTGCCAAAACCTCAGCGAGTTTCCAGGACAGGGTCTCCTCCAAGGTATACACTCCCCGTCCTAGTCTGGGAAGCCTCCCAACGTAAGAGGGCACTCTCCGCACTCCTGTGGAACCAGGGAGCTCCCACTTGGTTAGGGACCTTCCCCTCCTCCCCCCAGAGGAGCACACCAGCGAGTTCAAAATTTTTCCTGCTCCAGTTTTTACTCCGCATGGCCCGTCTACCTGCACCACCTCTTCCCGCCAACTTCAGCCCCTTCCCTGCTTGCGTGGTTGTGGGGCACAGTGGGGGAAGGATTGTCCTCTTGGGAGTCAGAAAGCCCTGGTGCAGCCACCGGCCAGAGTGGGAGCAGGGCTTCCTCCCTAAGGCACCCATCCCACTCTCTGGACTTTGCGAGAAATTTTCCAATTCACTTTTGTTTTACGCCGGTGTCCGGTGTCCCACACTGTTTCTCTGTAGGTCCACGAAACTGGTCCTGTGAAAGTGGAGTTCACTCATGTGCAGTAGTCTGCCTATTTCACCACTGACTCTGAGAGCATAGAGCCAAGAGGTCACCCCTAATCCCCCATTTTCCCTATTTCCTCAATAATTTACCTATTGAAGGACACATGGGGTGATTCCAGTAGTTTATTACAAGTAAAGTTTCCCTAAACATTTATGTACAGGTTTTTGTATGAACTCAGGATTTCATTTCTCTGGGATAAATGCCTAACAATGCAATTGCTGGGTTGTATGCTAGTTGCATAGCTGATTTTATAAGAAATTGATAAACTGTTTTCCAGAGTGGTTGTACCATTTTACATTCCTACCAGCAGTGCATGCACGAATCACTCAGTTATCTTTTCCTTCCCAGTAGCATTTGGCAGTATTATTTTCATTTCATTAAAATTAGAAATTAAAAACCCACTCTTTATTAAGGAATGTACACATTGTATGCAATATTATTCCTTACATGTTCCAAACTACCATTTTTCTTTAACTGGAATTTTTGTTGAAATGTTTGTAGATTTACATGCAGTTGTAAGAAATAGAGATCCATACACATTTTGCCCATTTTCACTTATAATGGCATTTTGAAAAAGTATAGTTTACTATCATAATCAAGATATTGACAATAGCACAGTCCCCAAATTCTTTTTCCAGTTTCACTTGTATGTGTGTAGTACGGGTGGTGCAATTGTGTTTGCACTTGTTTATAATTTTATCACATGTTTAGGTTCATGTTCGACCACCACAGTCAGGATACTGGACAGCTCTAACACTGCAAAGATCCCTGCTGTGTTCTTTTTTTTTTTTTTTTTTTTTTAGACAGAGTCTCACTCTGTTGCCAGGGCTGTAGAGTGCCGTGGCATCAGCCTAGCTAACAGCAACCTCAAACTCCTGGGCTCAAGCAATCCTTCTGCCTCAGCCTCCCGTGTAGCTGGGACTACAGGCATGCACCACCATGCCCGGCTAATTTTTTACATATATTTTTAGTTGGTCAATTAATTTCTTTCTATTTATAGTAGAGATGGGGTCTCGCTCTTGCTCAGGCTGGTCTTGAACTCCTAACCTTGAGCTATCCACCTGCCTCGGCCTCCTGCTGTGTTCTTTTTGTAGTTGCACCCACTTCGCTGCCTCAAAGTTTGCTCCCAATGAAATTTCTCTTCCATCCTTCATTTTTCGAATGTTCTAATTTCCAAACTGTTATGGAATCATACAATATGTAATCTTTTTAGAGGGGCTTTATAAAAAGGAATGTCACAGAGAAAAAGCTTTTAATTTTACTGAGGTCCAACTTACCAATTCTCCACTCTTGATTGACTGAGGATTGCTTCTGGGGAACATTTGTTCTCCAGAACTTAGACTTTACTTGTGTGTGAATAAATGTACTCCCACAATCAGAAAGAGTTTGGAAGAGTTTGCAGACATTGCAGTAAATACCTGCAGGTCATCTGTCAAGCTGAATGCCAAAGTTGTATGGGTGGGGCACCCGCAGTGCATTCTTCAGTCCACCTGTTACGCTAATCAGATTCACTGGCCCAACACTGTAAGTCGACCCTCTCCTGGTCTTATGCTTCAATGGAGTGGTTAGCCACATTTTTGAAATAGAAAACAAAAATGCAAAACACTGAGCTGCAGCGGCAAGCCACAGTACCTCCTGATGCAATTGGTTCCAAGGCCACATATATAGTCATCATCCCCTTCAACTATCATCCATTTTAGATTTTCTTTCACCCATAGCCAGAATGTCTGTTTAGTTTGCTTGCCATCTAGGGTAACACTGATTTTTATACTCGGGGGGTCTGAGCCCCTGGTTATGATGCCCTTAACAGATCATGGTCATGGATGCTATAATTTACTTTCCAAAAAGTTATTACCTTGAAGGACCAAGAGGCAGCCTAGTGAATCCCATTAGTTTCCGACACCATCCAATCCTATTCCAAATTTAAATGAGGTCTAGGTGTCTCTGAGTTTTGCTCCCAATTTCTGCTGCGTCAAGTGATAAACATGTCATAGGGTCACTGGACCTTCTACTTCTGATCACAGTGTGTGAGTATCTCTTCCCCTCTGGAGAGACAGGGAAATAACTGGTGATATTAGGACATTGATTGAATCCTAATGGAGCTATGTTGACCAGGTGTCAGTAGACTGAGAATATCTCCACTCTGGGTCTGTCCTGTGGTGGATCCACAGCAAACTGGTTTGTGTCTGAGCAAGTGTTCACAACTGCCCATCACTGCCTTGCAGTGGTCTTGACCTGACCCAAGGTCGTCAGGTTTCTGTCCTTCCCACATGCCCCTAAAGCTCTGGCTTGCCTGAAATCTGAGCAAGCAACCAATTGCAAGACATTTCCTCTTGACAGCTCATTATGAGAAGTGGCCCAATCACAGGAGAAGTGTTTCCTGTGGGAGCACACGATTTTGTCACCCACTTACCCCCACTTGAGGCTCTTTCCCAACAAAGTTTCTGCTGTCCATGCTCAGTCCTGTCCATGAAAGAAAAGCCTTATCTGTTTGATTTTGAGATGCTTGCAGATCCTGTAATTGGAGCATTCTCACTATTGCAATAAATAGTATTGAATAAATTCTGTCCTTACCTAAGTCTGGATTTGTGTTTATTTGACACTGTCCTTTTGGGCTGGTGAAGTTGAGAATGGACAAGTTTTGGAGCTCCAAGGAATAACTGTGACTCATTATGGCCAGTGTGAACCATGTTTCCTGTGATTGACCTTAATTAGCTAAGGAATGTAAGATTTCCATAGGACTAAAACCTTGACTTCTCTAAATTTTAGAAAGCTCCAACTCCACACAAATATATATTGATCTGTTGAGGATATTATGCAAGCATAGAATTTTAAGCTGAAACAAACATAGAGGTTTCTCAAGGTCAAAAATTTCCTCTTCAATTTGTTGTCAGCCTAAAATAATATTTTAGTATTTGAGAGAGAAAAGAAGCAGAAGCAAGTTCTAATACCTGTGAACTACATCCAGGTGCGTATGTGACCTCCACGTGAGTGTCTGTCCAGCAGTTTATCTGTTGTAAACCAAAGGCAGCCTTTCAGGAAACACAATGTTAGGACAGTGGATTTGGCTGCATCAGACAACTTGTCTAGACAACTAAGCCCCATATAGCAGAGGCTTCCATGGTACACAAAAGAGAATTTAAAGGGGGAAAAGGAGAGAAGGGACATTAAAAGGTGGTCATCATTATTAGTCATTGGTGAAATGCAAATAAAAACCATGAAATACCACTGCTTACCTACTAGGATGGCTGCAACCAGAAAAATGGAAAATAGCAAGTGTCATGAAGGGAGTGGAGAAATTGGAACCCTCCTACATTGTTGAGGGGAATATAAAATGGTGAAGTTTCTTTGGGAAACAATTTAACAATTCCAGAAATGGTTAATTATGGAGTTAGCAGAGTTACCATCAATTCCACTCCTTGGCATACATCGAAGAGAGATGGAAAGATAAATCCACACATAGCAGATGCAAATGACATGGAGGCATCTCCTGCTTAATGTCAGTGATCCATTTCTGAACATCAGATATGGTCAGTGAAAACACAAACTGGGATCCTACTTCCTATTATTGTAAATGGGAAAAACTAAAATCTGTTTTAAATTAGTCCCAACCCCCAACCAATTTTCTAAAACAGAGTATGTAATAATCACCACATTAGGGTGTAAAATACTTATAACTTTTCTTCATGATTTCCAAAGAAACTAATGTGATTTTTTGGCAAACTGTTGCTTTCCCTGCATTAATGCCCCTGCATTCCTACCCCCTTTTCTGGTGGGGCCGCCTGAGGCTCCCGTTCTGTCTGCCTGGATCACTCAATAAGCCGAGGCTGCTCCAGGCTGCCTGGAGCTAGGCCCACTGATAACCTGCCGGTCCTAGAGACACAGGCTTGGTATTCCGGTGACTGGGCTGGTTCCATGGCTGAAGCTGTGGTGTGGTCCCCTCTGAGGCTGTTTTGGGAGTCCTATGCCCTTCTGCAGTGTCCCAGCATGCACTTGCCTAAGGGTTGACCTATGTTTTCTAAATTACCCTCCAACACCACACCATAAAACAGGAGAAGAGGCAGCTGCTGTCAGAAGTTCTTTCCAACTGCCTCTGCTGCAGGTTTGGACGTCCATGCTGAACAGGGAAGGGCCTGTGAGAGCTGCCATCTAAGCCACCTACATCATCTAAGACATAAATGGCCCTGTCTGAACCAGGGATGGGGTCAGGTGAAGGATTTCCAGTTAGGTGTGGGATCTTGGCATTCCCTGAGCCTCAGTTTGTCCAACTAGAAATGGTTTCCAAGGAGGTCCTCTTCCTGCTCACAGATTTCCTGCACTGTGCATCAGTGCCCTTCAGAGGCTGGAAGTAGAAATGTGAAATCTCACTGCCCAGATGTCTTTGAACCAGATGTGAGAGATGGTCATTAGGCTTTATTGCCAAAGAGTCAAGGACAGTTGACCTCCATAGGAGCTCACCTACTCCCTTCCAGACTCCTCCCCGGCACTTACTTCCCCATATAAGCTCGCGTGTGACACCCCCTCCACCACAATATCTCTTAAGTGCTTCAAAATGTGGAGGAAATAAATCTCCCTGCACTAATTCAGTGAGAGTTGGAGCCACATCAGTGCAGAACAAATAAAGCGAGTGAGCCAGCAGGACATTTTACTACAAAAGAGAGGTCATCTCCAGCCACTAATAATAAGATGTGTCTTCTATCACATAGCATTATGCATGTAAAATAATGAGATACCACTGCATTTCTAGAATGACTGTATCTTTTAGTGGCTTCATAGCTCATTTTTTTAATCACTGAGTAATACTGCATTGTCTGGTTGTATCACAGTTATTTTATTTATTAACCTACTGAGGTGTATCTTGGTTGTTTACAGTTTTTGGTCATTATTACTAAAGTTGCTATCAAAATTTGTGTGCAAGTTTTAGTGTGGACATAAATTTTGAAATTAATTGGGTTATTATCTAGAAGTGAAATTGCTAAGTTGTGTGGTACAACTATATTTAGCTTTGTAAGAAACAGACAAGCCTTCTAAAGTAGAGGAACAATTTTGCATTCCTACCAACAATGAATGAGAATTGTTGCTGTTCCATGTGCTCATCAGAATTTATTATTGTAAGTTTCTGAGATTCTATTCATTCTAGATGTGTAGCAGTAGCTCATTATTATTTTAATTTGCAATTTATTAACAATATATGCTGAGCATTTTGTTATATCCTTATTTACCATCTGTATATCTTCTTGAGGTATCTGTTTAGATATTTTACATGTTTTTAGTTCAGTTGTTCTGTTTTCTAATTGTTAAATTTTAAGTGTTCTTTATATAATTTGGTTACAAATGCTTTATCAGATATGAGTCTTGTGAAATCTTCTCTCAGTGTATGGCTTGACTTTTCATTCTGTTAGCAGTCTTTGCAGACTTTAATAAAGTCTCACTTACATTTTTTCTTTCATGGATGTCTAACTTTCACCTCTCACAAAAACCAATTCATGGTGGGTAACAGACTTAAACCTAAGCAATGAAACTATAAGAATTCTAGAAGAAAATGATGGAAAAACTCTTATGGACATTGGCCTAGGCAAAGAATTCATGAAGAATACCCCAAAGGCAATCACAGCAACAACAAAAATAAATAAATAGGACCCAATCAAATTAAAAATCTTCTGTACTGCCAAGGAAACTAACATGAGAGCAAACAGACAATCTGCAGATTGGGAGAAAATATTTGCAAGCTACACATTTGATAAAGGGCTGATAACTAGAATCTATATAGAACTCAAGAAAATCGGCATGAAAAAAATCAAACAACCCTATCAAAAAGTGGGCAAATGACATGAATGTAAATTTTTCAAAAGAAGACAGAATAATAGCCAACAAACATATGAAAAAACTATCAACATCTCTAATCATCAGGGAAATTCAAATCAAAACTGCAATGAGATATAATTTATCTCCAGTGAGAATGGCCTTTATTAAAAAGTAACAAAACAATAAATGTTGATGTAGACATGGAGAGATAGGACCCCTCATACACTGCTGGTGGGACTGCAAACTAGTACAACCTCTTTGGAAAGTAATATGGAGATACCTCAAAGAACTACAAGTAGAAATACCATTTGATCCAGTAATCCCATTACTGGGCATCCACCCAAAGGAAAAAAAAAGACATTCTATTAAAAAGACATCTGCACCAGAATGTTGATCACAGCACAATTCACAATTGCAAAGATGTGGAAACAACCCAAGTACCCATCAATACATGAGTGGATTAATAAAATGTGGTATATATACACCAGGGAGTTCTACTAAGTCACAAAAAACAATGGTGATCTAGCACCTTTTCTTGTATTATCCTGGATAGAGCTGGAGCCCATTCTACTAAGTGAAGTATCACAAGAATGAAAAAACAAGCACCATATATACTCACCATCAAATTGGTATCAACTGACTTAACTGACCAACGCTTAAGTGCACATATAGTAGTAACATTCATCAGGTGTTGGGCAGGTGAGAGGGGGAGGAGGGGATGGGTATATTCACAGCTAATGGGTGCAGTGCTCACCATCTGAGGTATGGAGACCCTTGAAGCTCTAACTTGGGGCAAAGGCATTATATGTAACCTAAATATTTGTACCCCCATAATAAGCTGAAATAAAAAAATTAAAAATTAAAAATAATAAAAGTCATTATCACATCCAATGTCATCTCAATTTTCTATTATGTTATCTTCCAGGAGTTTTATAGTTTTGCTTTCTACATCTAGGTCTAGATCCATTTGGAGCTTTTTTTGTGAATGGTCTAAAGCTGAGTCTACATTCACATTTTTGCATGTGGATAGCTCATTGTTCCAGCACCATTTGTTGAAAAGATTACTTTTCTTGTGGCTAAATAGAACTCCATGGTACACAATGGTGATCTAGCACCTCTTGTATTATCCTGGATAGAGTTGGAACCCATTCTACTAGGTGAAGTATCTAAAGAATGGAAAAATAAGCACTACATGTACTCACCATCAAATTGGTTCAACTGATCAATACCTAAGTGCACATATAGGAATAACATTCATCGGGTGTTGGTCAGATGGGAGGGGGTAGGGGATGGGTATATACACACATAATGAGTGTGATGTGCACTGTCTGGGGGATGGACATGCTTCAAGCTCTGACATGGGTGGGGCAAGGGCAATATAGAATAACTTAAACATTTGTAGCCCCATAATATGCTGAAATAAAAAAAAAGGAAGATTCCCTTTCTCTATACAATTGCCTTTGGTCATTTGCAAAAGATCAGTGGACTGTATTTGTGTGGGTCTATTTTGTTTCTTTATTAGATTCTATGTTGAGATGTTGGCTCATAAAATTACTACTTTATTGAATTGCCCAATATTGCTATATTAGAGACAGAAATTATCTCAAGAGTTTTGCAGGGTTTCGCCCTGAAAAAATATTTGAATGTATTAGTTTGCATATCAAAGGCTGCCTCGCCTCAGGAGTATGTCTCAAATGTGGGTAGTGGCTGCATTCCAAGATGGCCACTGTGATTTCAAACCTGTGGTTTTTGCCTACTTTGAACCACAAAGAAAATCTGTATGGAGCCACAGGATGAGAGCCAAATGAAGAGTGCCCAGCCTTAGAGACAGACACCTGTGGCTAAAAGCAATTAGCCAACAGAGCCAACTTCTTGCTTGCTCCTGATTATCTGTCTCAACCCACAATAACTAGATAAAGAAATATGGAGCCACTATATCTCTGTGTTACCCCTCTGTTAAGTGATAGCTATCTCTTAGAACTTAGAAGTTTGTCTTTGAAAGATTTTGTAACCGTTTGTTCATATAGATAGAGTTGATTAAGGAATCTTTAGAAGCCCTTTGAAAAACTTTTATCCCAAAGTGAACTACCTGTTATTATGTAAAGCTGTTACCCCTGACAACTGAACTATCTATTATTATGTAAACCTGTTACCCCTGGCAACTGATATCTGTACCTATAAATACCTATGTGAAACTCCACTCCTGACCTCACAATTTACAGGGATATTGTGGGGTCCCCTGGATACCCTTGCTTTCCTATTTCTTTATATAAAGCCATAAAACTATACCTTCATCTCTGTATTTTTCATTTCCATTATATTCTGTATTCTATTATTTTCTTGTCCTTTGTGGTGAACACTGCCTAAGTGACCCAATTATTTGTGGGGAGAAGTAGCTAATCTCCTTGCAATTCTATTGATTCATTTGACTATTCTTTTGCCAATCAGATTGTCTGATGACTGTAGCTATTTTTACTAAGTTGGATACTGGATAGCATCAGTCTTCTTAGTTTGTTCTACTCCTTTAGTAATGTGTTGGCTACTCAGGATCTTTTGCTTCTCCGCATAAACTGCAGGATCAGTTGGTTAATATCTGTAAAATAATTTGTTGGAATTTGGACTGAGGTTGATGTTAATGTATATATCAGTTTGGGAAGAATTGGCATCATTTTTTATTTTTTACATTTATTTTTATTTCAGGATATTATGAGGGTACAAACATTGTGGTTACATTTTTGACTTTGCCTCACCCAAGTGAGGATTAGAGACATGTCCTTCCCCTCTACAATGCTCACCTCATCCATTAGTTGTGAGATTACCCCAAACCCCTAACCCCTGTAGAATATTACTACCGTGAGCACCATAGCATTGATCAGTTACTGCCAATTGGATGGTGAGTATATGTTTAGCCTATTCTTCCATTCTTGTGATACCTCACTTCAGAGGATGGGCTCAAGCTCCATCCAGAAAAATATGAGATGTGCTAAATCATTGCCATTTCTTAAATTGAGTAACATTCCATTGTACACATATACCAAATTTTAATCCACTCATGAATTGATGGGCCCTTGGTTAGTTTCTACATCCTTGGAATAGCGAATTGTGCTGCCATAAGCATTCGAGTGCAGATGTCTTTATTATAGAATGTCTTTTGCTCTTTTGGGTAGATGCCTGATAGTGCTATTGCTGGATCGAATGGTATTTCTATTTTTAGCTCTTTGAGGTATCTCCAAATTCTTTTCCACAGAGGTTGCACTAATTTGCAGTGCCACCAGCAGTGTAAGAATGTTCGTGTCTCCACATCCTCACCAGCATTTGTTGTTTTGGGATTTGGTGACAGAGGCCAATCGCGCTGGGGTTAGGTGATATCTCACTGTGGTTTTGATTTGCATTTCTCCAGATGTTAAGCATTTTTTATATGTTTTCTGGCCATTATTCTGTCTTATTTTGAAAAGTTTCTGTTCATTAGGTTTGGATAGAAGTTTGGTGAGGGTGAATTCTTTAAACCTAACAAAAGCAAGGATGGGAAACCCCAAAACAAGATCATTATGGAGAAAGCCTTGCCTAGAAAGAAACATCCGAGTCATAGCACCAAATATGTCAGTTTTAGTCTGAAAATGTCAGTTTGTAGCATGTTCATGGCCAAAGAAGGACGAGATACTCTAAAGTTAAGCATACACAAAAATTAGGTTTATTGAGGAGAGAAAGATAAGATCATAGGGCAAGAGCAAGAATAGTTTACAGAGCATGGTGCATAGACCACAGATGACAACCAGACCCATTGTCACAACAGAGCACGTAAAAGGAAGGGCAAAAAGAGAGAGACGCTATGGTCTGCGTCGTATTTTATAATGCCTGGATAGGGACCTTCCTTGTGGTTCAGAGGTCAGGAATCACCTTGATTGGACAGTTGGGAGTCACATGACCTGAACCTTAACTATGTATGGGGGTTCTAGGTCACTTTCTGGATTTATGGTACCCACGTGGCTTGGCCTGTGGCCTAGTGAGTCCTCTGCATTCTTTTGCAGTTGGTGTGCCAAGTTCTGATTAGTAGATTTGTAGAGTAGTCCCTCCTCCCCCAGGTATGGAGAATTAGGGTTGGGCAGGACCAGAATGGGGGCAACAGCACCCACTTTCATCCCTAGGAGATCCAGAATCCCTCACTATCTACCTAACACTATCTGTAGCTACATTTTGATCAAATTCTAATTCATTTTTTTACTGATTTTGTGTGTTGCTTTTTCTAAATTATAGAAAAATATTATAAAGTTTAGGTCATTTTCATTTAATTATAAAAGTTATATTTTTGAGAAAGAGTTAACTACAAGTACCTTCCATGTTCTTTCCAACTATATTAAATATTTAATTTCCTCCTACCTATTAATTATTATCAGTTATCAAGATATCAACATATTAATACTAATTTTTCAATTTAGGAAATTTAAATCATTATTAAGGATAAAGTGTATCTAAATATTAAGAATAACTAAAAATTGGCTGTTTGGAAATGCACATCTCCATTTATTTTTCCTGGATCAATTTGTAAAGTTATCTTGCCATGAAGTTAGAAAACTAAGATGTTTTGTAAAGTATCTTTTAGACACGTTTGCTTTTTAATTAAGTACAATAATTTAATTCAATTTTATGACATACTGAGTTAATTTTTAACAGAATGTAACTCAATTAAAAATTTCTTAAATGTTAAGTTTGACTAAAAAATAATTTAAGTGAAAAGAAATTTCAAAATATCTTTTAGTTCTTGGGAAAGATTTTTTTTTTCTTTCAAATGAGTATCCTGACCTGAAAGTGAGACTCAGGAAGCAGAAGCAGAAGTATGGGTTTAATGGGGTCTTGAGTCTTGAGATATTTTATATTTTATATTCTTCTAATCTGTTTTTGATTAAGTTAAAAATCAAATGCAGTTCACAAATAAACATGAACACTAGATTGTAGGAGTTCTAAGCATAATATAAACTCATCACAGACTACCAAGAAGGAATATATTAGAACAAAGTAATAATAAACAAAATAATGATAACATCAAGAAAGTTTTACCTTATAGTTTTCCACATCATCAAGACTATCTGAAATAGAATGGTCTTGCTGTATCTTACTGAACATATGGGTGAGTGTTTTTTTTTTTTTAATCTACAAATAGATGTACTTTTTGATTATAAGTAACCTGAAGCTTTGGAAGAAGTAATAACCTGACTTTTCTTCAGAGTCTCACTTCGTTGCACTCATTTCCTTTTTCTTGGCCTTAAGATGAGGAGCTTAGACTTGGGTAGGAAATATTTTCATTTTCTCATATCATATTTTCTCTTATCTTTAATTTCAGAAACTGATGTAATTTTTTTAAGTGTCTTATATTTGTTTGCTGAGTTGCTAGATAATGTAAGTGTTCCATTCACAATTGAGAAGTTAGTTTCTCTGCCTTGCAGGCTTCAGACATTGTAAATCTACTTTTTTTTTCTTCACTATTATAATAGGCAGGCATTCTCTCCTGGCCTATTTTTTGATTCCCTCAGTTTTCACTTATTCCTGGCAAGACCACTGCTAGTCCATCTTATTTATGCCTTCTTACAGATTAAAAGAAAAAAAAATGATGTTCTCTTTTCAATTACGAAAAGAAGGGAATTACATCTTTGGACGAATTACAAAGGGTATCCCTTCCTGGCATATGCTAATACAAGGGTTTATTAAACCATGTTTGTGCTAGAATTTGTCCCAATTAACCAACATGGCCAGGCACTAACGTCCATTGAACTACGTAGGTAAATGGGACAGTCTTCTAAGCATTATTTATTTTATACTGTAGCTTTGGAAAAAAAAAACAAAAAACAAAACAAAAAAACAACTTTTCTGTAAGCTGATTTTAAACTGGTTACTCTATGACTGGATAGTGCTGGAGTTATGTCAGTAAGTGAGTGCCAAGGACCCAGAATATTTTGTTCCAATTTACAGAATTTCTCTAAATAATTCTGACTTGATGATCTCAGGAACTTGAAGGTTACCCTTCCCACTCACATACTTGCTAAAAATAAATAGACAAAAATACTTTGATTTTTGGGAAGACTGTGACTTTGTCATTTAAGAAAGACAAATTTTATTGATTCTACTACTGCTTAGCAGACAGCTTTGTAGCTGCTAAGGTAATCAGGTAAGATTCTTTGCCAAGTAAAATAAAAATGCCACTTCAGAAAATGTCTTGGATACAGCATTCTTTCAAGTTCACAAACAAATCTAGGGGAATTATAATAGGAGGGAAAAAAAATGAAATAAAAAAAGAAAAGAGAAGCCATTCTCTTATTATCTAAGGCTGGAAAGTGACCAGAAATAATCATTATTCAATAAAGTAAAGAGAGATGCAAATTTCTTGATTTCTTCCATCTTTAATTCACCAGACACTTAAAAGAGCATTGTGCAGGGTATTTTACATTTGATTGTGTTTGGCCAAAGGGTAGCCAAAGCAGGAGATGAGGCCAACGGGTTTATTCAAAGCCTATGCCTGAGGAGCTTCCCACTGACTAAGGCTCAACCTAAGGTCAGATTGGTTTATGCAATATGTCTCTTTACATCTATATAACGATTTTCTTTCTTCTCCTGTTCAATATCAGGGGATCTGATGTGTTACAACCTTATAAATAGTGTCCAATTTGCAATATTATTCAGAAATTATTTGAGGGACTCTCTCTATATATGAATACATGAATAAACACTCTAGTACATGTTCTCTGAATCAAAATAGGATATATATTTAAATATTGGGATATGCAATATATTATAAAATACAGAGTTTTTAAAATTTCTATTACAAAATAAGGAAATGGAAACCAAATATTGGAGTTAAGAGAAAGAAGCTGTTTTTAAAAGGGAATGAGAAATTCACTTTTTATTCCTGACTTTATGTGATTTCCCCTTCTTTAATGGTATTGTGAGACAGGTGATATTTTAGCTTGAAATGACATGAAAAATAATTTGATATTCAAATGGTGCTTTTCTACCTTAAGAAGAAAGTGGGGACTCCTTTTTGTAGCAATACATGAAATATGGGCAGAGATTACATATATTATTTTTTTTACCCCTCCACCCTATCATATATTATTAATACATTGGAAAATTTGTCATCTGACATGGATCCATGAATATTAGGGATCTTTGAATCATTGGACATTTTAGATATATAATAACCATGAACATAAATTCTCATACTGAACTCTTTTGAAGCTACTTTAGCCATTCAACACTGCCTACACTGTGTATTCATACCAAGTTCATATGTATTATAAATGATTTCAAAACAGATATGATATGGTAAGTGGCCTTGATATCAACTAAAAATCTATAGTCAAAAGTCTGGCAACTTGGTACATTTTATAGCTTGGATATATGGAAGGTACTCTTTTTCAGTAGTATAAAAATGATAGACAACATTCTGAATTTTACTTCAAGTTCCCAAGGTACACATTTAAAATATATTTCTTGAAATCTCTCATTTTCTTATAAATATATACTGCACATGATTTCTAGAGTCAAGCATGCAAGCAACAGGATTTTTACTCTTTACATACCCGTGACCTATACTAGAATGGTAAAAATGTTTTCCATTTCCCACTTTAACATATTTTGAAAAACAAAATTCTTATTAGGAATAAAATATCATTGACAATAAGTTTCTCTTTTATGGGGGTTCAGTATATATTAATACTTTTTCTGTTAACTACAAAATATGTATTAGAGTACTAGTCATATTTATTCACTCATTATATATTTATTTATTCATTATTTACTCAAATTCTACCATTGAAAATAATTCCATTGTCATAGCCAAAAGGAATAAAATGAATGATATAATTTGTTGCTTTCTTATTTTTCATGAGAATAAGTGATTCTACCTTACACTGATAACTGGTCTATGCATCATACTGTCCCTTTTGTAGTCTAATGTTCTTCTACCTGGTCATTTATTTTAGAGTGCCTCCAGGCCTTTATCTTTTCTCTGTGCATTATCAATTTCTTTTGGACTTACTTTGGGTTCTCCCAGAAGCAGTTCTTGAGACAGAGATTCAAATGAAAGTACTTTATTTTGAGCCTAAAATAAAGGTAGAGAATTGGTGAAGTGAAAATCAAGGTACAGGCGGCCAATAGCAATGTATTATCAAGGAAGTTGCTGGTGCTTAATTCTGCCAGAAAACAGTAATAGACAATTTAGAACATATGACTTGGAGTTTTCCCAACCAATAGGTGAGGAAAGTAGGGACAGATTTTTCATCTGACTGCAAGTAGAGACAAAGCCAGATAATGTTTACATTGTATATAATAAGTATATTTTCATTTTAAATTAATCCTCATGTAAATATAATTTTGTATTAATCAACATGACCCAAGTAGAATTTTAATATGTATTTAATTTTTCTTAAAAAACTCTAAGCATTTAGGTTAGAAGAGTATATGAATTAGTCTTTAGTTGCAAGCAATAGAAATTTACTTGGTCTAATTTGATTACAAAAATATTTAGAGAGAAAAATATTAGGTATTTTACAGAATCAAAGAAAGACGGAAGAGTCTGGCTTAGCAAAGGACAACGTTAGGCAACTTTGGGGACTATGCATGAAAACATTCTTCGACAATCCCACTAACAAGCTTCCGACACAATTAATGAACTCCTGCTCTATTTGCTTTGTCATTAAATCATTTATCTCAGAATTGAAAGAGTCAGGACGATGAGTCAAACTGAACTAGTTTAAGTTGCCCACTCCTTATCTATGTGAAGGCATTAACACTATACTGATACTGGATTATCAATTTTAAAAAAGAGAAAAGTGTTACTATGCAAAAAGAGAACTTGAATCTTGAAATATAGAAGAACTAAGACAATTAAATTTGAAAAACCCAACTTTTAATGTAATCGCCTTGGAGAAAAGGGAAAAAAATTAGAAGCAGGTTATTTTGTGGTAATAGACTGAGGTTAAAAGAGGATCATGATAAATACCCGAAAACCTGTTCAAGTCGTGGGCTATCATGACTTATAGCTACTATAATTGGTTGCATCTATAATTATGTCATAGTACTGAGAGCTAGAATCCTAAACCGTTGGCTTTCCCTTGGCCTAGAAAAATGGTTGATACCACATATATTATACATCATGCTCATTGCAATGAGAAAAATGACCACATCATGAAAATCATCTACATGGAGAAAGGGGTTATGGGAGAGAAGATAGCAGAATTAAACTCTAGGCTTTTGTTACCATTTCTCTGTTTCCCTTTTATTCATATATACAATGAAAAAAATAAGTTTCTTTTTAAATTACCCAGTTAAAAATAATTCATTTGAAATATGGATATACATACGAATCATATTTTTCATCTTCAGACAAACTATGGTTAAATTATAAATGTGGCCACAAATTCTTCATGTCCTTGCATCCAGGTATTTGCAAGGTAAAGCTGCATGCAGATAATCTTCTCAAGACCTGGGGACTATTTCTCTAAACATCGAAACTGACCGTGACTTGTTTTGACCAATGAGACATTAGCAAGTACAAAACAAAGGTTTGGAAAGCACTTGCACATTGGACGTTTTCTTTTACTGCTCCTCTAAACTGTTGTCAACGTGTGAACAACTCTGCACTAGCCTGGTGGATGATAAAAGAAACCCAGCCTAACTGCATCTGTCATCTCAACCAAAACTAGCCAAAGTCCAGAAGCAGAGTTGCTTAGTTGACCATCAGCTGAACACAGCTAAACCACCAATTCTGGTGCTAACTGCCAAGTCAGAAAATAATGTATGAAATAAATATTGTTTAAAGCCAAAGTTTTGTGAGGGTTTGTTATGCAGCAAAAACTGTTACATAAGCTGTATGAGTTGAATTGTTGTGCACTCAAAATTTATATACCAAAGTTATAATCCCTAGAACCTCAGAATATGACCTTATTCACAAATAGGAAATAGGGTCATTGCAGATATAATTAGTTAAGAAGAGGTCATACTGCAGTAGGGTGGGCCCTTAACCCAATATGACTGCTGCCTTTATAAAAAGGGGAAATTTGGACACAGATGTGCACACAGGAGAATGCTCTGTAAGCAAGAAGGAAGAGCTCAGGGTGATGTTTCTACAAGCTAAGGAATGCCGAAAATTGCTATCAAATCACCAAAAGATGGAGAGAGGTGGAGAACTGATTCTTCCTCATAGCTTTCAGAAGGAAGCAACCCCACAAACAAGGCTTCCAGCCTCCAGAACAGTGAAACAATGCATTTTTATTGTTTAAGATCCTCAGTTTGTGGTACTTTGTTATGGCAGCCCTTGCAAACTAACATATATGCTAAATTCATTTTACTTTGAAGTCTTTTTAGTTACTATTTCTTTCACTGGGAAAATAATTTTTTTTGCTTTCTCTCAAATTCAAATTCTAACTCTAGTGTTGCTTCATCGAGATTTCATGTCCACATGATATGAATTATTTTTCCTCCAAACGCTATCACCTACTTTCATTTTCTCAATTATCCTTATCTCTGTTGAAGTTATGTATAATCTTTATTTACTTAGCTTTTAATATCTGAAAGCAGATCTCTTTATTGTCTTTTTATACTATCCCTACAAGACTTAATATACTACAGGTCCTTAATATATAGATAAACCATAATATATAGATAAACCAGAGAGCATTTAAATAAATTATCTCATAATTAAAATTTTAACCCTTATAAGATATTTTCCTTCAAATACATTCTTGAATTCATTCATCATTTGCATGAGGTATGATTATTTACTTAGAAATCCATGTAGAATTTGCATATAATTTATTAGTAAGATAGCTAGAAATAGCGATCCTTGGGATTATTCCTTTTCCATCTCTTAGAGATAATTCTGTCTTCACCATTGAAAGTCATAAATATAGCCTCCAGAATAATTACAATATCAATTGTTGGTATGGAAAGAGAAAGAGTCAGTGATTGACAAAATTCTGTCTAGAAAGTTGAAGGAAGTTCTGGGGGATGTTGGACAGAGATGGGGCTTTATCCACAGAATTAGAAAAGGTAAAGAGTAAGAGAAAGAATAATCTTCTCTACTCCCCATTCTTAGTAAGGCTAAATAAGAGACACCTCCTAAAGAAAATGGACAGGGAGAGGAGATGGTGAGTGATCTTGAAGACAGTGGTGGAAGTAAGATAGTAGAAACTAGAGGATAACACTGAAAAGAAAGTGAGTTAAAATTGGCAGGCTTGTAAAACCCCCCCTGGTAGTGGGGAATAGAACCAATACTGTAAATTCACTCATCTTAATTTCTGTGAACACCATATGCTGTCCACACAGATGAACAGTTCTTCTTGACACAGACATCTGATTGTTGCTTATAAGATTTCCATGAATCTTTCAAGAAAATGTCACCTTATCTGTCTATGGCTAAATGTCCCACTGTCAAAATCTCCCCTTTTACAATGGCTCAGGATGTTTCAACATCGAAAAAACAGGTCCCTGGACATCCAGGGGAGTTGTAGAGTAAAAGCTAAAACTTCAGAGCCTGGGCTAGGATATTATGGATTAATAAGAGTATATAAGGCGGACAGATTAAGAAAACATACATGCATCATTAGTTTTCTTATATGTAAATATTAACCCCTTGTCATGGGTAGGAAGATGCTATTTGAAATAAACAGTTATCCGCTCAGTATAAAATAAGATCAGAATTACATGCACAGGTAGGGCCACGGCCATCAGTTTTGCTCTTTCAAGCTATGCAATATTCTCTTGAAGTAGCTGTGTACAGAGACCTTAATGAAAATAATTCACTCCAATTATGGGAAATGGAGCCCATTCAGAGCTATGAGACATGATGCAGAATGACAGCTATTTACTCTATCTGTTTTACCCCATTAGCTAGAAATAAAATGCATTTCACCAAAAATAACCCAACCTGAAAAGTTGTAACCATATTTCATCTCAGAAACTTTTAAAAATTACTACCTAAAATGAATGCAGTACCCAAAATTCTTCATGTTTCAAATATTTATATTTTTAAAGGTTTTTATATTGAAATTGCATAGGATGATGCATTTTTATTGGTTTCCCAGAACAAAGGTATCACCAAGCTAAAGGAGTACCAAACCTCCTCCTCTTGAATCCATATAAACTAAAAGCAATTTAGAGATTAGGTGTGCATGTGAGGGGGGTGGTATACACTAAAATATAAAATTCAAGTATATATGTATCATATATATATATAGCTGTGTCTATATATAATAAATGCAGAATCAATATACATATATCAAATTCAAAATATATACAACACATAAATGTATGATTCCATCTTACAGCCTTCACAGCAGAAATAATAATTTTATGATCTACTTTGGGAGAGGACATTATAGAATCAATCGGTTTGCCCTGATTTTACTATAGCATTATGCAGAAGTATATTGGAATGAGTTCCAAGGTATATAACAAAGGACACGTGAATGACACAGATCAATGGACTCCATCTTCTTGGATACTACAGTCTTAATAGTAAGAATACTGACAGTGACAACAAGCATTTGATTATCACTTATTATATTTTATTTATATCCTGCTGTATTCTCTCAAGTGGTAATTTTTAAAAATAGAAGTAGAAATTAAAATATCTACTCCTTTCATGGATTTTCATTGCATATGTTCCCAGGGATCTTACATTGTTTGGGAAATATTTGAGAGTATAATTCATAATTTTAGAGAGATGCTTAAGCCAACATGCAAATTTTAAAGCATATTTTTAGGTTGTATAACAAGTGGTATGTAAGAAATCACCGTTACTCATATTTTCTAAAGGACCTAGTCTCCTTCAAACCAAATCACATTAACAATCTTTTGTAGGTGTATGTGCATTTGTGTTTTGTCAGAAGCCAAAATATAAAATATACCATTACTGTTTTAGAAAACAAGGGCACATTTTTCTCACACATTTCTGTGGAAAGTCTCTTCTCTCCTTCAGATTCTTCTCTCTAATAGCTCCCCATCTTTTCATTTTTATCCTTATCAAAGTTCATGACAATTCAAGTGACATACACACACACATTTATGATACCCATATACAAATATTATATAAATGCAAACATAAATATTTTTAGAGAATTATGATGCGTTATGGAATTTTTGAAGCACAAATAGATAAGCATCAACTACTATAGAAGTCATAGATTCTAAACCTGAATATGGATTTATTATGGCAAATAATATATATATGGTCCCCAAACTGGTGTATCTGGATCTTCCACATATAGCTTTAAAAACTGTAATGTATCTGTAGTTTACCAGGATGAACTCAGCTCAAATCGGTTTAAAAATTTTAGTCATCTCTCACTCTTTATAGTTCATAATATTTACAAAATTTATCCTAACCTATGTTCACAAAAATGATTATATCTACTGTCTTTATAATGATAAATTGTAGGAAGAGCAGCTATAATTTATTGACTATTCCATTTCAAACAGGTTAGAGAGGCTGTCAGGAGCCAGACCTGGAGTGCAGTTTACCTTGCTAATGCATGTGAGCAACACATAGATACATCAAAGCAGATAGGCAGGTAGGGAATCATAAGCTGAGGGCAAAATAACCAGTTCATCTTTTATAATACTCTAAAGCTACAAGCTTTAGCTAATATTTTCTTGTTCAAAACATTTCAGTTAGTCCCCATTGTCTACTTACTTTGAAATACCTACACTTCTATATTGCTTTACCTTTGTAAATAACTTCCTCACCATTAACATCAGTTACAAAGAGGACCTAAGTTAGGTATGAGAAGTAGAAAATTAGAAGACAGGGGCAAGATGGCCAACTATAGACATTGATCACCAGATTGTCCCAAAAAGAAAGTTTTAGGGGAAAAAGCATAGCCCAGGTGAAATACTGAGGGAAAAGTGCCAGAACCTACCCTTATTTAAGATCCCACAGGAAGAGCAGAACAAGAAGGAGCAAGATTTTGGCAGAGACCAACCCCCAAGGGATTTGGAGCCTGGAAGAATTGATAGGACTGTTTACATTTCTTTTTCTCACACCTGTGAGAATCTGCTGGCTGCCATCTTTTGGAGAGCCTTCTACCCTGATAAACCTAGGTGCTGCTGCCCTCAGTGAACTGCAAGCTTCTTGGGAGCAGAGCATCAAGTTACAGGCTGGTGTATGGTCACTTCGCTCCACCACAAACCAGAGACGGTGGGCGCCATTTTGCCTGTGCGCACACTGGGTACCTCTATCCTGCTGGGAAAGTCACAGCCCCTCACTCTTCCTGCCAATGAACCCCACATGACAATTCTCCACCACCTGTTTGAACTGTGACAACTGCAAAGAACAGGGAGACACAGGAGAGCAGCAATATTCCCAAGGTTCTGACCCATAGAGCGGGCTGCCCCAAGGGGACTGGGAAGTGCTGCAAATGCTTTTTAGGACAGTTGAAGGTGGAATGCACACTCTCCTGCACCAGAGAGCCTCTGGATCATTATCTGAAATTGCCTGCATCCTTCACAGTGAAGATATGAGTGCAGAGAGGAGTCATAGGGGAAGACAGAGGGGAAGCATCACAGGAGCCCGGAAAGGGATTTGGATATGGGAACCTGTCCTCCTCCAACCACACCCAATGCTGTAGACATAGCCACCAGACATGAGGCTTTGGCACAGGTGAGCTGTGGGACATCAAGTTCCAGGCTTGCAGAGTGGGTACATTCCCAATAGCATTCTGCTCACTGTACACAGGTTCTGCACAGAGGGAGCAGCTCACTTCCCTCTCTTCATGGACAGGAAGTATTTTAGCAGCTGTCCCAACCCAGGAATCCCAGCCCCTGGGTCTCTGCCTCACTATATCCATAGGCAATGCCCCCAGAACCCACTTGGACCACAAAAGCCATGGAGGACCAATGGGTCCTAGGGAAACGGTGGATCTCCCAGAGCTGTGCTTTCAGAGTGAGCTGCTTCTGGCTGAGAGGAGCATGGAACACAGCAGAGGACAAAGGGGACTGGTCACACACTCCCCACCATTTGAAGAATTCCCCTCCTCCATCCCCCACTCCTCACCCACGGTTGTGAGGCAGCCACTGCTGAAAGGCTGACGTTCTTCTCAGGAGTGCTCAAAGATGATGAATCCCAAAGGACAGAGACTACTATCACAGCTGAGGGAGGAAGGTATAAGTGGCTCCTGCATCCCACACCTGCCTGCATCTGCTAATCTCATCAAGAGGAGCCTGCTCCTCCTCTCACAGACTTACAGTGCATCCTCCTTTCTCTTGCCCGAGCATTTTTCCGTAACAGGAGATCACCCCACCCCTCACTATCACAGCCAGTGCCTGAACTCACAGAGGTTTGAGGGAAAATTTTCCAGTTTGGTCTCACTCTTGTCCCCCCAGTACTCAAGTATGCCATCCAGGGGCCTGGGCCTGGGTATTACCTAAGCTAGTCCACCACTGTTGGCACCTGAACATTCCTTGAAGGATCAGGTCCAGCTGGACCAAATTGTCAGCAACACCACAGCGAGTACCCACCTTCATGAGATCTCTCCTTCTCTATTCTGAGGAGAACAGGTTAACTGCAAAGCTTCTGTTTTGAGGTGAGGGAAGAGGTTCTGTCAGGGTGGCAGTCATCTAATGATGAAAAGAGTTATCAATCTCTACTCTCATAATATCTATTTGAAACTTGGTTAAACATGCAACAGGAAATTACTTTGTATTTTTTCAACCTTCATAGTGTTTTGAGATTTTCTCTATTTCAGGCACTATGTTAAAGTGCTTAGAAAAGTAGACACAGTCTTTTATGGGCCTACAATCTTAGAAGGAGGGAAGATACAAATAAAAATTGAGTTATAAATGTGATAAGTATTGTGAAAACTGTGAAAGGCAACAAAATAAATCTGAGCTAATTTAAATGTACTCTAGAAGATTCTGTAGTAGAAAATGCTCAGTCTTAACACATTTGGGGTGAAATGGTTAATACAGGTTCATAGACTGTATATTGGGAAGTAGAATCAAAATGAACATTGATCAATGGTGTCTCTGGAACTTTATTAATAATCTAGAAATTTTGGACATATCCAGCTTCTTTAGCATGAAAGATAGAGAGTTTACATGAAGGACAAGACATGATTAATTCTATCTTGTCAGGTTCAGTTCAGAGAAGTATTGCCACCTGTTATAGTTCAAAAGAAACTATGAATAATATACCACCTATTCTGAAATTGACGAAAGGAATGATGAAAGGGCAAAATTCAGGGCATTATAAACAAATATGTGGATAGAATATCTTCCGAATAAGATCAGAATCATAAATTTTTTTTAAAAAAAGTGCAGCACAGTACATTCTTTGGGAAAAATGGATGTAAGCCAACTGAATGTAAAGGGAATAGGAATATTACAGCAAATCAATTTGAATAGGAGCATGAAAGTATGAAAATAGTTCCCGTTGATACACTTTTGGGGAAAAAAAACACTCTTGTAAAAG
The DNA here is from genome assembly GCA_963573855.1 of Lepilemur septentrionalis. Lineage (NCBI taxonomy): Eukaryota > Metazoa > Chordata > Mammalia > Primates > Lepilemuridae > Lepilemur > Lepilemur septentrionalis. The sequence continues at coordinate 15,271 of CAUYMX010046781.1, read as the reverse complement.
AAAATTATCGGTTTTAGCTCAATAGCATGATGGCGTAACAGACAGGAAAGAGAAAATGCAGCGACAAAGGGAGCTATATAATTTCAGCACAGTCATTATCGTTAGTTAGAAATTTGCAAAGGTAACTTTTAAGTAAAAGTAAATTGGCTATTAAAGAATGGTGTAAATGATTGCATGTCTAAACAAATCTTTTCCAAAGAAATATCAGAGAGCTTTTAAAGGAACAAATTTTATCTTAAATAGAAAATGATTTCATGAAAAACGTATTTTTGCCAAATATCATACTATCACATTCTCTTTATCATCTTTTGATCTTGTTCTTGTTCAGTATCTCTCTCTCTGTCTCTGGCTCTCTTTCTGTTTCACACACACAAACATGCACATTCAAAATTCAAACATAGTGTTTTTTTTTTCTTTTTTCATACTAGTCTAATAAAATTATTGTATCATTTTCTCAGTGCCATGTTTCCTTAAGCAGCATTCCTTAAACGAATACTTCCAATCTTTTTTCTTTATGTTACATTGTTACACAATCTGCAGTTTTCAAATTGTATACACACAGTGTTGAGAAATGCTTGTTTTTATAAAATGGAAATATTTGACCAATGCTTTCTAACGTAAAGTAAGCTTAAAACCACCATGATAGGCAGAATAATTACCCTGCTGAAACGCCCATGTCCCAGTCTCCAGAACCTGTCAACTTGCTAGGTTACATGGCAAAGGGGAAAAAAGGTTGCTAATTAGCTGACCATAAAATAGGGAGATTATCATGAATTATTCTGGTGGGTCCAATGTAATCACAGTGGTTTTTAAAAGTGGAAAAAGGAGGCAGAAACATTAGAGTGAGAAAAGATATGGAGACAGATGGAGAGATCAGAGTGATGCTGTGTGAGAAGTACTCTAGCCTGTTTTGTCGACTTTGAAGATGAAGGAAGAGGGTCACTGAGCTTGGAGTACAGGCATTCTCTGAGCATTGGAAGAGAGGGCTTCTCCTTTAGAGCCTCCAAAAAACAACAAAGTCCTGCAAGCACCTGGTGTCTTAGTGCATTCCAGTAGCTATAACAGAATATCATAGCTGGGTGGCTTATAAAAAACTGAAATTTATTTCTCACAGTATTGTAGGCTGGAAAATCCCGGATCAAGGCCAATTTGGTGTCCAGTAAGGATCCATGTTGCTGTAACCGCACTTGGTGGGAGGGGCCAGAGATCTCTCCAGGATCTCTTTTACACAGGCACAAATCCCATGCATGACAGCTTTGTCCTCATGACCTAATCACCTCTCAAAGACCCTGACTCCTAATACTATCATGTGGGGGTTAAGATTTCAACATATGAATCCTGGGGGGGCGGGGAGACACAAACATTCATGCCATATAGATTTTATTCCAGTGATATTTCTAACCTACAGAGCGGCAATATAATAAATTTGTGTTTTTTAGCCACTAAATTTATGTTAATTTGTTCTGGAGATAATAGGAAACTAATGCAATTGTCTACAGTCTTCCAATATTCTCTTAATCGGAAATACTCAGACATGTTAGGAGAATCTTATTATGATATCCTCTTTGACTTTGCATTTATTACATCCACAATTAAGAATAAGCAAAAGATAGACTAAAACATATTTTAGAAGACTGGGGAAGATGGTGGATTAGAAGCAGAACTTGTACAATGCTCTCAAGGAGAGGATCAAAAGCTGCAGGCAGATGCCTACCTATGCATGGCTCTTCTTGGAAAGAACATTGTAAAACTCTGGACAAGTAATGTGGGACATTCAGAATGAAGTAGAAGGGGTGACAGGGCAATTCATTTGGCAAGATCAAAGCAATCTGTGAGGAGGCACCCACACATCGGGAAGGGCAGGAGGATAAAGCTCTGGGGCTCCAGGATTAACCCACAGGCATGTGGCCCAAGCTGATAGGGGGCTCCTTCCACTACCACAGATCTCTGGAATGATGAAGGAGCTGCTTAGAGGCTGTGCAAAGACATTGCACTGGAAAGCAGGCACAGCAGTGTTCTGGTGTCTGCTGATCCTGGGTTTCTGCAGCTGAAACCATCCCAACCTTTCAGGTGCATAGTGTTAGGTCTGCACAGGACTTAGCTTTGCAACAACAGCCTTTGCATCTCCCCTGCCTGACTGGGAAGGGAGCAGACAGAGTGGATGCCCCCTTGTGTTGTGCCCTCTGATTGGGAGCTGAGAGCCCCTCCCCACCCAGCATGGGATCTGAGCAGAGGAGGTACCTCAGGCATCACAGGCACTCACTGGGAAGTCTTGGGTGACTGCTTCAGTGGGACCTAGGTTGGGGAGAACTCCAGTTATCTGGAAGCCTGGCCCACTTCCATGAACCTTAGGCCACTGGAACCAACTCCTGCCAATGCAGCTCAGCATCCACAGCCCCCTCACCACAAGAACAGCTCCATGCTTGTGGTGATCTCCTTCCATGGTCCCCAGTTCTGGCTCTGAGGCTCTCAGAGCCCCAGGCCTGGCTCTTCCCCTGTAGCTCCAGAGCTCCAGATGGCAGTCTGCAATACTGGCAGAACCACCTTGAGGTCTAACGCTTTGCCAGGGACACTGCAGCCTCAAGTGGCCATTACATCTGGACCTGGTTTAAGCAAATGCCCATAACACAGACACCCATGACCACTTCCTAGATAGCCTTAGCTGGCTTCCACTGTCACCTCCAGGGGGGTGATCCTGGGCAGAGCAATTACCCACAATGCCAGCCTCTGTGGAAAGAGTCTCACCCAGACCCCAACTTGAACTTGCAACAATGATCTGAGGAATGACTCATCATTCCACACAAAGATCATCCAGCATTGGCATTACCTGTGACAAAGACAGGGAAAAGGGACAAAACAGAATAGCTACACTATTGGCTTTCACCATACCCACTCCTCCCCTTCTGGGTTAACATTACAGAATAGAACACAAAAGAGCCATCTGGGGACCTTCCCTTCTTCTCACTAAGTAGGAGAGCTCCCGATAATAAAGAACAGGTACGCTTCAAAACTATTAGTCCTTAGCCAAGAGAAAAGGATTCAGAAGAGAAGAAACCAGCAAAATACCCCAGAAACATGAACAAACAAAACAGTTTGATAGCTCCAAGGGATCACAATGGAGCTATAATAGTAGACCCCAATCAAAAGAAAATTGTCAAAAATGACATAAATAGAATTGAGAATATGGATGGCAAATAAGATTAATAGCATTAAAGAGAAAGTTGAATATCATCAAAAAGAATACTAAAAACAAATTCAGGAAACCAGGGGGAAAAAATGAAAAGGTCACTAAAGAGCTATTCAACATAAGAAAGGATATAATATAACTTAAATAAATGAAAGCCATTCAGAGAATTTCAAAACACAGAAGAAAGCTTCAACAACAGACTAGACCAAGCAGAAGAAAGACTATCAAGCTTGAAAACAAGGCTCTCCAGCTAACCTAGTCTTTCAGAGATTTGGAAAAGAGAACAAAGAAGATTGACAAATCACTTAGAGAAACATGGGAGTCTGTGAAACAAACCAACATATGAATTATAGGTATCCCTGAGAGAAGAGAACAAAGAGCAAAAAGTATAGAAAACCTATTCAAGGGAATAATTGAGGAAAATTTCCCTGGTATTGCCAGAGATTCAGACATCAAGATACAAGATGGTCATAGAATATCAGAAAGATTTATAGCAAATGGAATATCTTCAAGACACATAGTAATCAACCTAGACAAATTCAAAATGAAGGAGAAAATTCTACAAGCAGCAAGATGAAAGCAACAACTAACCTACAAAGGAAAACCCATGAGGCCAACTGCAGACTTCTCAGTTGAGACCTTACAGCCAGAGGAATTGGGGCCCCATCTTCAGTCTTTTTTTTTTTTTTTCTGAGACAGAGTCTCACTTTGTTGCCCAGGCTAGAGTGCCATGGCACCAACCTAGCTGACAGCAACCTCAAACTCCTGGGCTCAAGCAATCCTTCTGCCTCAGCCTCCCAAGTAGTTGGGACTATAGGCATGTGGGACATGCCTGGCTAATTTTTTTTCCTATGTATATTTTTAGTTGTCCAGCTAATTTCTTTCTATTTTTAGTAGAGACAGGGTCTTGCTCTCACTCAGGCTGGTCTCGAACTCCCGAGCTCAAACAATCCACCCACCTTGTCCTACCAGAGTGCTAGGATTACAGGAATGAGACACCATGCCTAGCCTATCTTCAGTCTTTTTAAAGAGATCATCAGCCAACCTAAAATTTTGTATTCTGCAAAATTAAGTTTTATAATTGATGGAGAAATAAAGAATTTTCCAGTAAAGCAAACAATGAAGGAATTTGTCACAACCAGACCTGCCTTACAGGAAGTACTCAGAACTTCCTGTAGATCAGCACAATAGACAGCCATAAGGGTAAAATCAAGCAAACATTAAAGCTCACAGCGCATATAAAACAAGAGGAAAAATAAAGTAATAAGGAAGTACACAACATTATGAACAGAACAGCATCTCACTCAACATTAATGGTCTGGATGTTTTACTGAAAAGACATAGGGTGGCTGAATGAATGAAAAAACAAAATTCGAGTATCTGCTTTCTCCATGAAACACATCTGATCCACAAGGACTCAGACAGACTCAAGAAGAAGTGATGAAAAAAAATATTTCATGCAAACAGAAACCAAAACAGAGCAGGTGTAGCCATTCTTATATCAGATAAAATTGACTTTAAATCAACAGTAGTACAGAAAGACAAAGATGGTCATTATATAATGGTAAAGGGAGCAATCCAAATAGAAGACATAACAATTGTAAGTATATATGAACATAACACATGAGCTCCCAAATTCATAAAGCACATTTTGCTGGATTTAAGCAAAGAGATAAATAGAAGCATCATAAATGCTAGGGACTTCACTGAAGAGTGAGACAGTTTATTGAAACAGAAAATAAATAAAGAAACACTAAATTTAAACAGGACTCTAGAACAAATCATACTTACAGACATTTACAGTACATTCTTCCCCCAAAATTATAAATTCTTCTCAGCAGCACATGGAGCATTCTCTAAGACAGATTATATCTGAGGCTACAAAACATTTCTCAACCAATTCAAAAAAAATAAAATAATACCATATATCTTCTCAGACAACAGTGGACTAAAACAGAAAATCAATTTAAAGAGAAATACTCAAATCTACACAAAGTCATGGAAATAAAACAACCTGCTGCTGAATGATTCTTGGGTCAATGATGCAATAAAGATAGAAATCAAAAGATCCTTTGAACTGAAGAACAAAGGGGACAGAAGCTATCAAAATCTATGAATTCAGTAAAACCAATCCTAATGGGAAAATTCATAGCATGAAATGCCTACATAAAAAAGACAGAATGATCACTAATTAATAACCAAACAACTCCCTTCAAGGAACTACAAAATGAAGAGCAAACTAATCCCAAAGCCACCAGAAAAAAAGAAATACCAAAGCTCAGAACAGAACTAAACAAATTGGAAACCAAAAAAAAAAAAAAAAAAGGATCAACAAAACAGAAAGTTGATTATTTTAAAAGATAAACAAAATCAGCAGACCTCTTGCTAGATTAACAAGGAATAGAAGAGAAAGGACCCAAGTAAGCTCAATCAGAAGTGAAAAAGGATATATCATAGCTGATAAGACAGAAATACAAAATATCATCTATGAATGCTATAAAAAATCTCTATGCACATAAAACTAGGAAACATAAAGGAAATGAATAAATTCCTGGAAACATATAACAACCTAACACACAGTCAGGAACAAATAGAACTGCCGAGCAGATCAATAATGACAACAAGATTGAAGCAGTAATAAAAAGTTTTCCAACAACAACAACAAAAGCCCAGGAACAGATGGCTTCACAGCTAAATTTTATCAGACCTACAAAAAAGAACTGGTACCCTTACTGCCAAAATTATTCCATAACATTGAGAAGGAGGAATCCTCCCCAACTTTTCCACTAAGTCAGTATCACCTTGATACCAAAGCCAGGAAAAGACACAACAAATAGCAAAAACTGCCGACCAATATGCTTTATGAATACAGATACAAAAATCCTCAATACAATACTAGCAAATGGAATTCAACAGCACATAAAAAAATAATAACAAAATAACTCATCATGACCAAATGGGCTTCATCCCAGGGATGCAAGGATGGTTCAATGTATGATAATCAATAAATTTGATTCACCACCTAAACAGAAGTAAAAACAAAGACCGTATGATCATCTCAATAGATGCAGAAAAAACATGCAACAAAATACACTACCTTTCAGGATAAAAAACCTTTGTGAGTACAAACCCACAGCCAACCTCATACTAAAGGGAAAAGTTGAAAACATTCCCCATAGGAACTGCAACAAGATAAGGAGGGCCACTGTGACTACTTCAATTCATCATAGTACTGGAAGTCCTAGCCAGAGCAATCAGGCAAGAGAAAGAAATAAGAAAGTACTCAAACTGGGATAGAGGAGGTCACATTATTTCTTCTTGCTGATGATATGATCTTGTATCTAGAAAACCTCAAAGACTCCACCAAAAAACTCCTAGAATTGATAAATAAATTTACCAAAGTCTCATGTTACAAAATCAATGTCAATGAATCAGCAGCATTTCTATATACTAATAGCAGTCAAGCTGAGAGTCAAATCAAAGACTCAATATCATTCACAATAGCTACAAAGAAAATAAAATACTTAGGAATACACTTAACTAAGGAGGTGAAGATCTCTACAAGGACAACTACAAAACACTGATTAAAGAAGTTGTAGATGATGCAAACAAATGGGAAAACATATCGTGCTTAAGGGTGGGTAGAATCAACATTGTTAAAATGTCCATACTGACTAAAGTGATTTACAGATTCAATGCAATCCCCATCAAAATACCAACATCATACTTCACAGATCTAGAAAAAATAACTGTATGCTTCATTTTGAAACAAAAGGAGCCTGAGTAGCCAAACCAATCTTAAGAAAAAAGAACAAATCTGGAGGCATCACATTATCAGACTTCAAATTATACTACAAGGCTACAGTAACCACAAGAGCATGATATTGTCACAGAATAAATACACAGGGCAATGGAACAGAACAGAGAATGCAGAGAGAAAACCCTATAGCTACAACCAACTGATTTTTGACAAAGTGCACAACAACATACACTGAGGAAAGGATGATCTATTCAATAAATGGTTCTGGGAAAATTGGATAGATATGTGCAGAAGAAGGAAATAGGACCCTTAGTGCTCACTGTATACAAAAATTAATTCAAGATAGATAAAATACTTAAATGTAAGGCATGCAACCATAAAAAGTCTAGAAGACAATGTAGGAAAAACTCTTCTAGACATTGCCCTAGGCAAAGAATTTATGACTAAGGCCCCAAAGGCAGTTTCAGCAACATCAAAAATAAATAAATGGGACTTGGTTAAATTAAAAAGCTTCTGCACTGGAAAGGAAAAAAATCAACAGAGTAAATAGACAACCTACAGAATGGGAGAAAATATTTGCAAACTATACATCTATAAAGCGCTAATATCCAGAATCTGCAAAGAACTCATACAAATAAGCAATAAAGAAACAAATAACCCCACTAAAAAGTAGACAAAAGACATGAGCAGATGTTTTTCAAAAGAACATAGACAAATGGCCAACAAACATGAAAAAGTGCTCAACATCACTAATCATCAGGGGAATGCAAAGTAAAACCACAATGGCATATCGCCTCACTCCTGTCAGAATAACTATTATGAAAGAGTCAAAAAAACAATAGATTCTAGCATGGATGCAGAGAGAAAGGAACACTGCTACACTGTTGGTGAAGACTGCAAATTAATATCACCTCAATGAAAAATGGTGTGGAAATTCCTCAAAGAAATAAATATAGACTTACCATTCAACACAGCAATCTAACTTCTGGGAGTCTAACCAAAGGAAAAAAGTCATTTTATCAAGAGGACACCTGTACTCAAATGCTTACTGCAGCACAATTCACAACTACAAAGATGTGGAATCAACCTAAATAGCCATTAGTTCATAAGTGCATTAACAAAATGTGATGTATATATACCATGGAGTACTACTCAGCCATAAAAGGAATGAATTGATGTCTTTTGCAGCTATTTGGATGGAACTGGAGACCATTATCCTAAGTAAAGTATCTCGGGAATGGAAAAAACAAACACTACATGTATTCTTTAGCAATTTGGGACTCATTGATGGGCACGCATGGGCACAGAGAGAAGTGAAAGTCACTGGAAATCAGGAAAGGGGTTGAAGAGGAGGTATAAAAATCTAACAGTTACAATGAATACTATTCAGGTGATGGGCATGTTAATAGCCCTGACTTAAGCTTTATAAAAACTATCCATGTAATAAAAACATTTGTTATTCTCTTAATACTTTGAAACTTAAAAAAATTTAAAGGAATATAATAATTTAGACATATATTTACAATGGCATTCACTTATATGTCTGTAAAAGTCATGACATATGTCTCCAAATATATCTATTTCAATGACTGGTTAATCTGTAAGCCTTTGAATTATTTGCAATTTTATACAAAGCTCCATTTATATAACAGATGAGATGCTTAGAGTGGAAACTCATCAGTGTTAGAGGGTCATGGTAAAAAAATAATGAAAAATAAAACATACCAATAAACCAAATTAAAATGGATACTGTGTCTGTATCCCAACAGTTGTGTAGGAAATTTAATTTCAGACATTATGGGAGTTTATTTTCCATTCCCATTTTATTAATATATAAAGATCTTAAAGGTCTGTCATAAATTTTTCAAATGTGATGAACAACAATGGTACTGCTGATAGGACTGTCATTCAGAACTCCAGGGAACAGCCCAGAGGTCTAAGATGCGTTGACCCATCTGTGGCTATGTCACACTCTTCCTTCACCTCCATAAGTATCTAGCATATTTTTTTAATTCATTCATTTCATGAAATATTAAATCTGACTAAATATTCAAACATATTTTATAACGTATATGTTTTGTATATTATTCGTGGTAGAAATAGAGTATTGGTTAAACCACAATGTAGGCCTGTATCAAAGCATCACATGTGCCCCATAAATACAGACAACTATTGTGTACCCATAACAATTACAAATGAAAAATTAAAATATTTATTTTCTGGTTTTCTATTGAAAACTATGAGTTATTGTCAAGCAGCTTCAGCTTTGTGTTTTATTTTTATTTTTTCCTAAGAATAAGGGGATGGCTGGGGAGTTGGCCAACAGAACTTAAATTAATATCTAAATAAATTATTCTACCACAACTTAAACACATAGTATTATATTAAAGAAATCAAATAAGTTTAGTAATACAAGTGTACCTTGGTGATCATCTGATATTTGCCAAGAATAATAAATTTCCCTCAGCCTTTGAAAATCAGATCTGTTAAAAACAAATAACAGCACGGATATGAATGATGCATGGTACAGTATTCACTTGCAACCTGTAAAAGTTTGTGATGTAAAAATAAGATACTTAAAGTTTACTTTTCTATCACAATAACATTATTAAAAATTTTGATGAGATATAGGTCACAAATAATAAATATTATTATATTAATAAATAAAAAAACATGTATGAGTCAGGGGTTTCAGAGATAAATTCATATCATTAAATACTTTAATTGTTGTGGTAGAAACATCTAGAATGATCTCCAATTATCATGTCTCCTGGAATTCATGCCGTTGTGTCATATCCACCCCTTCATTGTGGGCTGGACTTACTCGACTCACTTTTAGAGAATGTAACACCACAGAAATGATGAGAAGCCACTTCTGAAATTACATTTTAAAAAGTTTCTGGCTTTCATCTTCGGCATTCTCATTTATATGGAAAGAGAGAACAGAGAATATGCAAGAGGGAATATTCAAAGAGGTAAATGGTGAGTAATATCCCAGATTTTAATATAGAGATAAATCTTGGGTGGGATAGAAAACATATTCACATCTAGGCATATTTTAATGAAATTGCAGTTTTGGGGAAGAAAAAATAGAACGTTTAAATTTAAAAATAAAAAAATAGGAACAGAGACAAAAAATTGGATCAACCTAAAATGTTAGGAAAAGAGACAAAGACAAAGTTTGGTAATTGCAAAATGAAATGATAAAAATAATTACAAGTATGTCAAGCTATTTAGCAAGTAAAAGGTGATATAACTTAAATCTATTATAGATGTGACTATGTGTTTCTGCATGAGTGTTTAATGTGCTTAATATAGACAAAGATCTTAGATTGGCTTAACCATTTATGAAAGTATCAAGTCAAAATGATATTCTACTGATTAATTCTCTTGTACGTCAAAATCATAGTTTAGAATGTAATAAAATGATATTAATACAAAATATTTTACATATTAGCATAATTCTAATTTTTAAAAAAGTATAAAAAGTTGCAAAAGTAAAAAGATAAATAAAAATAAAACTTTGGAATATGTATACAGAATCCTATATAGAATGATACGAATAATAATTTGGTTTCACAGAACTTTTTAAAAGAATTATGACCCATATAGAAGTGATACTTTTAGTAGTATAAAGAGAATATGTTTATCATAGAGCTAAGAAAAAGTTCCAAAGGTATTCTTAAATCAAGCAAAAACATAATGGATAAAACCCCTAAACTACAGCTATAAACAAGTAAGTGAGCAAATCAACCGACTAGTAATAGAAGCTTCTTCCTCAACCTGCAAAAAGATAATTGCCCCAAACTAACAATCCTTATCAATGCTGGCAGTATTACTTTGAAACTGATAATAAATAAACTTGCTTACTACTGTCACTCTTAGTTTTCATTTGTTAGGTTTACCCAATGTAATTAAAATTACATAAAAGTGGGAAATATGAGAGCATAGTATAAGAAATATTAGTTCCTATCAGCAAATCCAATTAGAAGACATACTGGGAGGAAATATTCCCTGAAAATCACCAACTGAAAAAAAAACAAAAACCTCTAACCTAACTAAGTAAGAAATGTTAAGAGACTCTTATAAAGGCAACTATAGTTCTCTCACATAAGAGATGATCATGTGGGGACGGGGTGAAGAGTCAAATAGAAAGAAAGAGAGGGAGAGAGAGAGGGAACACTCACAAATGAGTCTGAGATAATGAATTCAAGAATGTCTAATAAACAGACACATTATGAGAGAAAAACTACATAGAAAAGAAAAATGAGAAAGCAAAAGAAGGCAGGGGGAGCAGGAGAGGTACTAGTAGAGAAAATGATAGGAAAACTTCATGATTGGATGGAGAAATACAAAAATAAGAGTAGATACATTCAGTTGATGGGAAAAAGCAAGTACATTTTCTTCCCAACGGGATTTTAAATTTTACAAATTTTATAATCTATATACATCAATTATACAATTTCAAACAATGAAGAAAAGCTTTGAAACAAAAAAAACAAAGTTAAGTTGTAAATTTTTTCTAATGCATCAAAGAATAGTTGTTTAAAATAAAAAAATGGCATGATTTCAAAGACACAATTAGCAGGATTCATATTTGCATATCATGACAGGAAATTAAAAGACTATAGAAATTTATAGGTTTCAGTGTTTACTTAGGTAAACATTCTGAGTTTGCAAGGTTTTAACCTAGTTTCATGATTAACTTACATGAAGAGGCAGAGGTGGAAATAAGTTTGCTCAGGTGGGTGTTCTCACCCAGAGCTGAAGACATTATTAGGCATAAGTACATACACCCAGCTTCTCATTTGGAGCATCAGTTCAAGTTAATTTGGTTTACGGCTATGCTTTAGAGAAATGACAATCTTCAAATAGAGAGCAGATGCACTGTAATAAGTTCTTTAGTGTAATTTAATACTTTCTAGGAGGATTTGATTCCCCATTTGGTTCATCCGCTGGTTCTATTTATCAAGATGTATGCAAGATTTTTGTAAACAAGTTACAACCACCCTCACCAAATGAACTTTCAAGGAGACATTTACAGGAGTATTTATAGGTACATAAATACTGTGAAGGACACAGCATCATCTCTTCCTCGCAACTTCATATTTCGGACTCATAAAATGATCTCATGATGATATACCTATTAATAGAACTACTTATAAACTTTATGGAATAATTCTAAACTTCAAAAAATATAGAAATCCAAGGTTATCATTGAACAGAACTATTCAATATTCAATTTGAGATAGGAGGAATATTATCAACTATTGTATTTCAAAGCATTCAAAACGTTTGATGTCTAAGAATATCACCTGGATGAGAGAGCCCTGGGTTGGGGGCATTTGGACTTGTCTTCCTCTGTACCTCTTTCTTTGCTATACATTTGCAGGTTCATTTAGCCTGTGTTGCACATTATTTAAAGTAGTTGTGAGTAGATCTAATTTCTGCCATCATAAGAAAGTGATTATTTATGAAATACTATAACAGCTTTTGACAGAGCAAGAAAATAAAATTAGACAATTATGATCTTTGAATGAATTTTAAAGTTAAAGAAAATAAAAAAAAAAAGGAAGAACAATGTCCAGTGGAAGTCATTCTAGAAATGTTATATTTGAAATACCTCATAGCAAATTTGCAAGCGCAGGCAGGTAAAATCCAACTCAGTACGGATACCTGCTTGGAGTTGATGATTTAAAGTCAGCATATATTTGATATTTTCTACTTTCTTTAGTAGCTTCAAAGTAACTTAATACAATATATTGATATATTGTAGGGCCATTATAAGGATGATTTAGCTAGTATTTTATATTTGGCAAATAAAATAAACTACTAATTAAAAAAAGACTGAAAACAGGCCCATCTTATATTATAAAGAGATTTTTGCCATTTAAAATTCAAGGCCCATGGGAGAGAAAATGAAAGTTAAGTTTCTCTATTCTGAATATTTTCCTACAACCTAGAAAATCATACTTCATTACATTTCGTTGGGGAGAGACAAGCATTTTTTATAATGCAACTCCTCAGATCATATTCAACTACAAAAATATTTTTTAACCTGCACCTCTGGGCTCCAAGTTCCTTGACATGTGGCTCTTCTGCAAATGCCTGTCCTGAAAATGAATAATCCTCTTTTTCATTTCGGTTCCCTCAGAATAGTTGTTACAGGGCAGAGAGGGAGAGAAGATGTCACAAAGGCACTGAGTGTACAAGAAACTTAATGATGAACCACAGTAGTGGGAGGAGAATGGAGTTGGAACTAAAATAAGACACTAGAGGCAATTTTTTCCACTGCACTTTGCCTGGGGAAAATCTTGTTAATTTTTCCTGTGACAAAGCAAAAAATTAACGGTGAGTTTTACATAGGGATACACATATTTTACCATGTATAATATATTATTAAAAGCAAAACAAAGCCCTTATCTATTACTAAATGTGAGGAAGAGAAATTTGAAACCCTCTCCTTAAGAAACATTATTTTTTGTACATTGAGTCCACCTGGAGAAATAGAAAAAAAATAGCAGTATCGCTAAATTCTAAAAGTGAAAGTAAGCATAGAGTTGCTGTTGTGAAGATAATAAACAAAATACATAGTAAAATATATGATATGGTCACAGTCGAGAGAAAGTGAAACTATTGAACTCTAATTTGTATCTCCATTTTTTAATCAAAGTAAGAAAAGTTATATTCTACATGTAAAAGAATAAATGCAGCATAGATCACAGCATCACAGCTTGTGGCAGCCTCCTGCCTGTCTGTTTGTGAGTGGCTGTGTGGGGTGCGCTTCTCTTCAAATGAACAGGTACGGGTGCGTGTGGATGGGTATGCCATGAATGGGAAGGGCCTGTGAATAAACTTTCTAGTTAATACATTTGTTGACTTTAACATTCCTGTTCACAATTGTCCTAATCTGCCATGCATAAAATGTCACCTTTCTCATCTCAAGGTAACTGATATGGGGGATCTATGGGTTCTGAGTTCCGTGATGGCACTATGTACTGCCGTTCCCTTTTCACCAGGATAAACAGAACTAGTAAGTCATGACTACAGACATTGATCTGAGGATCCTCTGCTCTCAGCAGTCTCATTTCTGCCTGGCATCAGTAACGTTTAAAATGCTTAGAACAGTGAGTTGCTAAAATAAGAGTTTAATTCACAAGTATCATCTCTCAGGATTCCACTAGGATCCCTTTCTAGTTCTTATTTCAAGGTGCCATTTTAGTAATTATTGCCCATTTATAATATTACTATATCACTGTAATTGATATGTGATGAATAGATACGTTTGCTAAGCAATCATATTTCCATGTGGGTGTAAAGCTTAATATATTCCTTGAAATTAAATGAAATTTTAGCATTTAATATTAATCAGTGATGATTGTTTTTGAACAAGGTAATTTAAGCACACCCTTGCTCTCCATATCTGTCCTGAAGGATTGACAGATAACATCTGGAGGGTTTTTTTTTTCCTTACTTTTTTTGGTTTGCTTTGTTGGGGAGATGCATCTTTGCTTGCTCTTTTTCATATTTGGGGGTTGGAAAAATGTACATCTTTGTATTTCCAAAGGTGTTCGTAAATGCTCATCTTCACGAACATCGACGTGTTGCCATAATACAAACAATAATATGGTCTGAAATTCCTTCAAATTATGGAAACTGTCAGCCAGTGTTCCCTGAAGTGACTCAGGTGTAGACTTGAAAATTACCTTTCTATTATTTCCTTTCCCACCACTATCTTGGTAATTGTTACCTGGTAAGCTCTGAGTCTCAAGAACTTTCAGAAAATTAAAAACAAACAAAAACAAAAGACAAACAAAAAACTGTTTCCATCATTATGCAAAATGCTAAGTAATGCAGAACATTTCTGGATATTGTTAAGAATTGCTGTTGAAAAAGAAGAGTAGCTTTGTCATACCCTTTGATTGGTCTTGACCTCTTGGTGTCCTGATATCAATCCCAATAAAATTTTTAAAAAGTACCTAAGTATGTCATATTCCAGAAAAAGATAGGCATTCCAAAGTCTGAGAGACACTATAATAGAAACTATAAGCTAGAGGAACTAACTTATGATTTCTAAAAAATCACAAAGAATGGAAAAAGGAAAACAAAATAGGAAATGAAAAAACCAAGCTTTTCTCAAAGAACTAAAAATAGACTAATACCATTCGATCCAGCAATAGCATTATTAGGCATCAACTCAAAAGAGCATAAGACATTCTATAATAAAGACCTCTGCACCCAAATGTTTATGGCAGCACAATTCACTATTGCTAGGTTGTGGAAACAACCCAAGTGCCCATCAATTCATGAGTGGATTATTAAAA
>CAUYMX010046780.1:0-23542 GCA_963573855.1 Lepilemur septentrionalis | reverse complement strand
CCAATTAATTTCTTTCTATTTATAGTAGAGACGGGGTCTCACTCTTGCTCAGGCTGGTCTTGAACTCCTGACCTTGAGCTATCCACCCGCCTCGGCCTCCCAGAGTGTTAGGATTACAGGCGTGAGCCACCGCGCCCGGCCACAATCATATTTATTAATTCCTCTTTCTTCTTCTGCAAAATAATACCAGCACCACTGTGCCTCCCACCCCACACCTCACTTTTTACTATTTTTTTCCTAAGGTTTTTTCTTTTCATTTTTTAGATTTTCTTCAGGGAAAAAAAGGTTATACAAAGGATACAGTAAGAAAATATATTTTGTTTTCAAAAATAATACTATGCACTGGTTTTTGCTTTTAGGAATATTTGTTGTTTCCTCTGATTATAAAAATAATACACGTTCATTGCAGAGTGTTAAGAAAATACAGAGAAGGGCGAAGCATGGTAGCTCATGCCTGTAATCCCAACTCTTTGGGTTGCAGAGGCAGGAGGATCACTTGAGCCCATGAGTTCAATACTAGCCTGGGGAACATAGTGAGACCCCCAACTAAGAAAGAAAGAAAGAGAGAAAGAGAGAGAGAGAAAGAGAGAAAAGAAGAGAAGAGGGCAGGGGAGGGGAAGAAGGGGAAGGAAGGGAAGGGGAGGGAAGAGAAGGGAAAATTAGCCAGGCATGGTGGCTTACACCTGTAGTCCCAGCTACTGGGGAGGGTGCTGAGGCAGGAGGATCACTCAGGCCCTGCAGTGAGCTATGATCCCAGCAATGCACTCCAATACAGAAAAGCAAAAGGTAGGTAAGTTAAAAATCACTCTTAGTCCAGAGACAACTAATAATATTTTGAGTGTTACTTTCTTAGTAAGTATCCAAAGGAATTGTTAAGGCTATAAAGTTGTCTTTCCAGGTATTTGAAGTGCTTAAAAAATCAGATATGTTAAATTTACAAAGGAAGTTTAAAATATTTTAAAATTTTGTATTAACTAAGTTTGTAAGGACTGATTACTTAAGGGTGTTTTGTCTTTTCAACGTAAGTTAACTAAACATTAACTTCAGGAAAAATGAGGGCGATTATTCTTACTTTATACAAAAACGATTCAAAATTTATAAATCGAATGACAAGAATCACATGCTGAAGTCAAAGGTTGGCAGAGAGCTTTTAATTTTTAGTTTTAGAAAATCAGTATTAAGGCTGGGCGCGGTGGCTCACGCCTGTAATCCTAGCACTCTGGGAGGCTGAGGCGGGAGGATCGCTCAAGGTCAGGAGTTCGAAACCAGCCTGACTGAGCAAGAACAAGATCCCCGTCTCTACTAAAAAATAGAAAGAAATTAGCCAGACAACTAAAAATATATAGAAAAAATTAGCGGGGCATGGTGGCGCATGTCTATAGTCCCAGCTACTTGGGAAGCTGAGGCAGAAGGATTGCTTGAGCCCAGGAGTTTGAGGTTGCTGTGAGCTAGGCTGACGCCACGGCAGTGTATCCCAGGCAACAGAGTGAGACTCTGTCTCAAAAAAAAAAAAAGTCAGTGTTAATTTGAAACCCAAGTAACTATAAACAGTCCTTTCTACACACACAGGCTGTGCTCACACATTTAAAAACAATCTCATACTAACATTTTATACAGATGAACAAAACTTCTATTTAAGCGACTATGGTAGACTGGCTTATTCATGCAGACCTCCCAGTAAAAACTGCTAAAACTGCTGGGGGAAGGTATTTTAAAAACTTCTCAGTAATGAACTGACAAGAGAGTAAGGAAATATCAGGCCCAACACCAAGATGAAGCAAAAAGCAGGGAAGTAGACATAGCTAGAGCTTACCCTGAGCACATTTTCTGATCCCAGAGGGTTAGAGAAGGAATTTTGTCAGCCTTGAGGACAAGGGGCACAGGTCTAAGCCCAAGGCCTTTTCCATATTAAGTTAGGACCCCAAAAGTTGCTCCCTCAGGGTAAGGTGAACCAGAAATAAACTTCCACCTTGTCCCCACTTTGCAGGAAGAGTATTGCCTTAGCACTAAGCACGGCTCTGGCGGAAAATCCCTCCATGAAAAGTGATAGGCACTAGCTGACCCTCGAATGGGTTTCAGCCCAAATTCACAGCCAGGGTGGTTACAAGAAATGTCAAAGCTCAGAATTTAGCTGGAATTCTAGGCTAGAAATACAACCAAGTGTCTGACAGAAGCAAATGCAAATCTTTTCTGGAAGAACTGCATCCTAGGCCTCTGGGAAGCCCCAAAAGTACTTGTTCAAATGTTCCAAATAGCACACACCCAAGGACAGCCAGCTGAGCACATATAACACCACAACATCACAACAGATATGTTGATAATAATACTGAAAAAGTTGGCAATATTGTGTGAATTACCTAAATGTGACACAGAGACACAAAATGAGCACATGCTGTTGGAAAAATGGCACCCATAGACTTGCTAGATGCAGGGTTGCCACAAATCTTCAGTTTGTCAAAAACACAAAATCTGGCTGAGCATGGTGGCTAACACCTGTAATCCTAGCATTCTGGGAGGCCAAGGTGGGAGGATCCTTGAGGCCAGGAGTTCAAGACCAGTCTGGGCAACAGCAAGACCCTGTCTTTACAGAGAACAAAAAAGTTAGCTCAGTGAGATGGTGTGTGCCTGTCATCCCAGCTACTCGGGAGGCTGAGGCAGGAGGATCCCTTGAGCCCAGGAGTTTGAGGTTGCAGTGAGCTATGATGATGCCACTGCATTCTAGCCCAGGCTAAGTGAGACCCTGCCTCAAAAACAAAACAAAACAACCCTCCCCCCAATATCTGCAAAGAGCAATAAAGTGAAATGCAATAAAATGACATGTGCCTGTATTCAACATTATTGAGCACTCACTAAGAGCCTGGCAACATGATAAGCGCTTGAGTGCACTGTGTCACTAAACGGAATGAAAACTCCAGAGGACAAGAATGAGGCAGATGCAAGATTTGGAAGGATGATTGAGAAATACCCAGAACTAATGCATGTTCCCAGCACTTTGGAAGGCTGGGGTGGGAGGATGGCTTAAGGCCAGGAGTTCAAGGCTGCAGTGAACTATGATCACCCTAACTGCACTCCAGTCTGGGTGACAGAGCAAGACCCTGGCAGAGTGAGACCCTGGCACTTTATTATTACTATGTAAGAAATAGTCTATCATATGGCTTTACAATAATTTAATTATTGCCTTTTTGTCAGACTTTTAGGGTATGTCCATTTTTTTTTTTTTTTTGAGACAGGGTTCCACTCTCACCGAGGGTACAGTGCAGTGGCATCATCATAACTCACTGCAATCTCAAATCCCCAGGCTCAAGTTATCTTCCTACCTCAGCCTCCCAGGTAGGTAGCTGGGACTACAGGTGCATGCCACCATGCCTGGCTAATTCTTTCTTTCTTTTTTTTTTTTTTCCTTTTAATTTTTTGTAGAGATGGGGTCTCACTCAGCTGGTCTCAAACTCCTGACCTCAAGCAATCCTCCTGCTGCTCAGCCTTCCACTTTTTGATTTTAAAAAAATAATGCTTTGAAACACATTTAAGTGACAAAAATCACACAAACATGCACTGTTTTAGGAAAACCACCAGTGCCATCAATTTTTCATTCGTGGTTTTTTTTTTTTTTTTTTGAGACAGAGTCTCACTGTGTTGCCTGGGCTAGAGTGCCATGGCGTCAGCCTAGCTCACAGCAACCTCAAACTCTTGGGCTCAAATGATCCTTCTGCCTCAGCCTCATGAGTAGCTGGGACTACAGGCATGTGCCACCATGCCCAGCTAATTTATTTCTTCTATGTATTTTGGTTGATCAATTAATTTATTTCTATTTTTAGTGGGGACAGGGTCTCACTCTTGCTCAGTCTGGTCTCGAACTCCTGAACTCAAACGATCCAGCCGCCTCTGCCTCCCAGAGTGCTAGGATTACAGGCATGAGCCACTGGGCCTGGCCAATTTTTCATTCTTAAATACACAAAAGAATGTAACCAGCTCCATGAACCCCTATATGATTTTTATAATCCTCTCCCTTAACTAACTACTTAACCCTTTGAGTTGTTTCCCAGAAATGATGGAAGGAGGATTGCATGAGGCCAGGAGTTCAAGACCAGCCTGAGCAAATAGTGAGAACCACCCCCCCATCCCTACAAGAAAATGGAAAAATTACCCAGGCATGGTGGTGCACACCTATAGTCCCAGCTAACCAGGAGACTGAGGCAGGAGAGATTGATTGAGCCCAGGGATTTGAGGCTGCAGTGAGCTATGATGAGGCCACTGCAATCTAGCCCTGGCAACAGAGTAAAACCCTGTCTAGAAAGAGAGAGAGAGAGAAAGAAAAGAAAGAAAGAAAGGAAGAGAGGGAGGGAGGAGAGGAAAGGAAAAAGGAAAGCAAAGGAAAGGAAAGGAAAGGAGAAAGGAGAAAGGGGAAGGGAAGGGAAGGGAAGGGAAGGGAAGGGAAGGGAAGGGAAGGGAAGGGGGAAAGGGACATGATGAAAAGGAACAAGAAAACAAGGTAATTATCTCTTATATACTTTTGAGTTAATTTGTATTTTGTTAAAAGCCCATTTTAAAAGTTGACTGCAAATGAAATGTAGATGTCCTAGTTAAATGTTCCCTGAGAAGATCACAAAATTCAAACTCATTACAAATTAGGTGAAAATTGGAGCCAAATAAAACAAAACAGACCCAGCAATAGAGCCTAGTGGTGAGAGCATAGATTGTGAAGTCAGAAAGATTTGATTCATATCCTACCATGCTACCTACTACCTGTATGACCTTGTTTAAGTCACTTACCTTCTCCAAGCCCCAGTTAAATGAAAATATTATCCAATTTACAGAGCATCACACGGACTAAGCGAGTTGACACATTCAAGAGCTTAATACAGCCAACCCTCAATAAATGGTAACTGTATTATATTAATTAGGCACTTTGAAAAAAAGGATTTGTTCAATTTGATAAGTATATAGTATTTTCTTGTCTCCCCAGTTACTAATCTGTTTATCTGCTGTGTGACCAGATAATTGGCTGCGTAATTTGTGGGGCACAGTGAAAATAATAAGCTGAACCCCTAGTTAAGAAACAATTGGGCTGGGCGTGGTGGCTCACCCCTGTAATCCTGGCACTCTGGGAAGCCGAGGTGGGCGGATTGTTTGAGCTCAGGAGTTTGATTCCAGCCTGAGCAAGAGTAAGACCCCGTCTCACTAAAAAAAAAAAAAAGAAAGAAAAAAAAAAAACAATTGAGACTTTCAAGAGAGCAATAGCAAAACATTAAGTCATTAAGTCAAGAGTGAGACCCTTCTGAGTACCGGGTCCTGTGTTACAATACAGGCCACACGCCTATGACACTGGCCCTGTGGGTGAGGAATAGGCCAGTTTCCACAGCTAATTCACTTAGTTTTACAATCTCATAAATGGAGATCGGTAATGTGTAGAGCCCACAACTTTGCAAAGAGCTCTGAAAATATTAAGCATGTATATACAGTAGACCTTCATTATTCATGGATTCCCTATTGACAAATTAGCCTACTTGCTAAAATTTGTTGCCCCAGAATGAATACTTGCAAAGACCAAAATTCAAAATTTGGAGTACAAGCTGGGCACGGCGCAAGCCTGTAGTTCTAGTCACTAGGAAGGTTGAGGTGAGAGGATCACTTAAGCCCAGGAGCTGGAGGTCACAGTGTGCTGTGATTGTGCCACTGCACTCCAGCCTAGGCAAAGTATCGAGAACCCATCTAAAAAAAAAAAAAAAAAATCAAAGTATGGTGTCTACTGAACGCGTACTCTTTTTGCACCATCGTAAAGTCGAAAAATCGGATGTCCAATTATCTTAAGTCAGGGACTATCTATTCTTCCTAGGAGTAATGGTTCAGTATTTGCTAATTCACTGTTTGCAGTGACTTTATATTAATAGAACATAACTATCACAATAACGAGCATCAACTGCACGTACAGAGAAAATACGCTACTGTTTCTACAGGCATATTATTATAAGTTACCTTTAATATATGGCAACCCAACGCCTATTTGAAGTCCACTGGTGTGGACCAGCCCACTGGAATGCTACCCTGGCGATGGAATATTCTGATCTGTGCCATTCCAAATTTGTGCCAGTCATAGAACTCCTGGTGAAGAGAAGTAGTTCTGGAGTCAGAGAGCCCATTTACTTTCCAGCCATGTGTCTCTGGATAAATTACTCTCCCCTCTTAGTATCAGTTTCTTCATCTGTAAAATGGGACTAAAGATACCTATTTCATTAAGATGTGTGTTTGTGTGCGGTAGATGTTGGGGAGGGACTTGGGATTCAATGAGAAATGAGTGTAAAACTCTTCGCATTGTACCTGGTGTCAAACTATTACATGTACTGTTACTTCTTGAGCATTGACTCTGTGCCATGTGCTGTGTGGGTATTGGGGACAAACAGGTAATTGCCCTCATGAAGAGGAGCTATAATCTAAGGGTTCACTGTAAGTACCCAGTATATGGTAGCTATTTTCACTGATTTTATTAAAACTTTATATTGTACATGGGGAATTATTTTATTCCTATATCTATTTTCTTAGGAGGTCTCCAGATTTTTAAATCTTCAAAAATAAATGTCAGAAATACAAAAGTCATAATTTATCTGCTTACAGGAATTAGTGATAGAAGGAAAAAGATTGTTATTGAAGAAAGCAGTTTACCAGGCCAGAGAAATCAATTCCCTGAAGAACTCCGTGAAGGGTCAGCAAAAGCACATTAGATCATCCACCCTGAGACTGGTGCAGTAACTGTGGACCAGTGCAGGGCAGTTGCGAAGCTTAGATGGTATTTTTATTTCAGAGACCTAATCAGTTGGGCACAACTCTGGCACCTGACGGCCTGGGGCTATATCTAAATTCCCCCTTCTTTACTTAGTACAGTAAAAACAACAACAACAACAAAAACCAAATTCCCCCTTCTTAGAGTGCAACCTGGAGGAAAATTTTCTATACCTGGGAGCTTCAGCTTCCTTAGTTGTAAAATGGGACTGATACCAATACAGAGTTGTTGTGGGATTAAATGAGATAATAGCTGAAAAGATGTTAAGCATTATGAGTTGTTCTAATATGCATAATATTAGTTTAGTTTATTAATTCAGAAAGTTACGTGTGCTGTGCCCAAGAGTAACACTATGTCATTATTTTGCAGTGTGATAAATTGTCACATAAGAAACCTCTTAAGAATTGGATAATTCTTAAACACACAATTTTTCCTTGCTCAGAGGTTACTCCCCCGGCAGGGATTTCAGGCTGCATTCTAAGGCTGCTCCTACCCCCATTTTCCTGAACTTGCTCCAGTTTGCTACCCGCTCTGAACCTCATCAAGATCTTACTTCATTTCCACTCTAAGGTTATAAGATACCATACTAGGCACACACTGTTGTGGTCAACTATGTGAAATTGAATTTAAACTGTTTAGTTACATTTCAGGGGAAGGGAGGGCATGATTTAACTTGCAATATATATTAAATTTAAAATTTTGCAATAATGGGGAAGGCTATTTTCTTAATATTAGTCACTGCCCCTTAAAAGCAGTTGCTAAGTGCAAGTGATTCTGTATGGCCAGAACTGCTAAGTGAAAAGCTTTTCTTGGTAGTGAGCATGTCTTAAAATAAGATATAAGGTCCAGTCCCTGGCTACAAGAAGCTTGGATATAGATAAAGAATAAAAAATGTGTAAAACAGGAAGGAGAGCAGGGGTGACTCCATGACAGACTGAACCTCCTGGAGTAGGCCTAAGTTTCCGTTTCCCCGACGCGGGTCCTCCCCTTCCCCACAATGACGCTGATAACAACTGGAGAGTCCCGAGACTTGGAGCCAGCCAGTCAGGAGCCAACACGACCTTGGAGCCAACCAATTGGAAGCCAACACGATCAGCCGCTTTTAAAGGAGCAAATGAACTAAGGGGGGAAGGGGGATGGTGTGCCCAGCGTATGTAAACCTACTAAAAAGTATAAAAGCTCGACTTTTACCCCAGGGCGGGGTCCTGATTCATAGGGAGGCCACTGCATTGGTGCTCTGGGACTAGGACCCTAGCTCGAGCTAGCCAATAAACTCCTTTGTCATTTGCAGCGTCGGTGACTCTGCCTCTCTGTTCCTGGGGCAAAGGGAAACCGGTTCTAACAAATGTAAAGGAAGAGCTAGGTAACATTGCCAGGAAGAGTCCAGTGACTGGTGGTGATAGTGCTGTGAGGGTCAGAAGAGGTCTCTGGGTTCCAGACCTGATTTAGGAAGGAGGTGGGAGCTCGGCTCACGCCTATAATCCTACTTCCTGGGATGCTGAGGTGGGAGGATAGCTGGAGCTCAGGGGTTCAACACCAGCCTGAGCAACAGTGAGACTCCATCTCTACCGAATAAAAAAGAAATACAAAAATAAACCAAAATACACAAAACCACAAAACCCAGCTGGGCATTGTGGCACGCACCTGTAGTCCCAGCTAGCTAGGAGGCTGATGCAGAAGGATCACTCATAGCCCAGGAGTTGGAGCTTGCGGTGAGCTACAATCACATCACTGCAGTCTACCCAGGGACACCGAGTGACACCCTGTCTCAACAACAGCAACAACACCAAAAAAAAAAAAAAAAAAAAGGGAAGGAAGTGGGAATTGTGAAAGGGTAGAAAGCTTACTAGGTGCTCACACCATGGGTGGGGAAAGATTTCTCATGCAGAGATTAGGATATGAAAGTAAAAAGTTTACTTATTTTCCCAACAAAGAAAGAAAGAAAGAAAGAGAGAGAGAGAGAGAAGGAAGGAATGGACACAGTATGCAGAGGAAGGAAGGAAGGAATTGCTGGGCCCCAAGGAAAAGTTGCGTGGAGTTTTTAAAGGGAAAAATGGCTTTTTTTCTCTCTGCTTCAGCAGACTTATGTTGCAGGTGCTCTTTATTTTTTCTCTTTTCTCTGTGAGGCCAGCTTCTCTGAGTCCTTGAAATGTGTTTTTGTCAGGAACTGAGCCAGAGAGCTGGAGCGGAGCGGGGAGTTCACCCCGCAACAGTCCACTTAGGGCTCTTCAAGGCTGAGAAAATGAAAATCTTAGAGATAACGAGTTAGGTCACAGGTGTTTTAATTAAAACAAAACACAGGGGGTAGCTGTGTTGGGTTTTCTCTTCAAAGGGGCAATTATTAAAAACGGGGGCAATCATAAGCTACGATTTTATTTCTCTTACTTTCTAAGATTTTAGCTTATTTCCCTCTGTTAGATAGGTTATTAGTAACACCACCTTTCAAATTATGCTGCCTTGGACCATAAAGGATGGGTAGGATTTGGCTAAGTTGAGAGAATAATAATAATAATCAGTGTGTGCTTTATTATTTAATATGTTTGAACATTTAAGAGACCCTGATATATTATTAATAGAGAATCTGACTTATTAGACTTGTAATCTTGTGATTTTAAGTTATATTTCATTTCATTTTATTTAAAAGCACTAAAATAGTTTGCTTATGAAAGGTATTTTATGTTTTAAGAAAATCTGTTTTGGGCTGGGCGCAGTGGCTCACGTCTGTAATCCTGTTGCTGACACAGGTTCAGCTACCTGCCGCCTGAGCACCAAATATGAGAAGCATCAGCAGACTCAGAAGATGGTAGACTAGTGTTGTCACCAAAAGCTCCGCAGCGCTTATTCTGGAGGTCCCATCAGAAAAACAAGAAGAAGTGGTTTGAGGAGAAGGAAAGAGAAGTCTATCACTTTGCCAGCAAAGGAAGAAAATTGTATAGTCCCGTCACAAAATCCAAAATTCCCATACATAAGCAGAAATACAGAGTTTTTAAAGGGATGCCATTGTGGACAGAAAAACCCAAACTCTGAAATATTTGAAAGAAGTTTGTTCTCAGCCAAATTTGAGGACCATGACCCGAAGCCACTCCCAAGAAGGCTTGAGCAAGTGGGCTCGATGTGGCTGGGTTACGGTTTGGTTTTATACATTTCAGGGAGACAGGGGTTACAGGTAAAGTCATAAATCAATACGTGGGAGGCATACATTGGTTTGGCCCAAAAAGGTGGGCCATCTCGAAGGGGGAAGGCTTACAGGTTATAGGTGGATTTAAAGATTCTTTGGCTTGTAATTGGTTAAAGACATGAAGCTTTGTATAAAGGCTTAGAATGTTTTAACATAAGGAGCTGTTATCTGAGATAAGCCACCGGACATAGATTTGTTGTGTAAATTGAGGACCTGTAGGTTTGTCTTGCATACCCTTAGGCTTATCAATGGGTCACAAAGGACATCTCCAAGAAGGGAGGGGGGCATGATGAGGTATGTCTGACCTCCCTTCTCCTTAGCAGACAATTTAGTTATAGGATATTTCTTTGGCCACGAGGGGGTCCATTCAGTCAGCCGGTGGGGGCAGGGGTGAGCCTTAAATTTTTATTTTGGTTCACACCATTCAGCTTCAGGCAACTGCTGTTCAAGTACATTTGATGATTCTAATCACCCCATCTCCGGGAACACAATCTCCTGAGCTCCACCCCGACTTTTGCTTGGAGAGTTCCAGTTGAGCCACTTCCTATAGCACAAAAGAACAAAGGACATTCCTCTGCCCCTCCCAGCCAGTGGCCTGAAGCAAGGATGTAGGTTTTAGTTCTCAAAGAGGAGTAGAGGATGTGTTTAAGAGACAGAAAACATTTTTTGCCATTTCTTTTCCAGGCCATTTCCTCTGTTCCATATTCCCCACTGTCAATATTACCCTTCCATGTCTACGGGATGAGGGGTGACTACTCTGTTGCAGTGTCTCAAACACCATTTCATCTTTCTCTGCTTACTGAGCAACTTATAAAGGGAAGAGGTTAAAGGGGTTGGTGGCTGAAAGCAAGCTTCCTGCAAGTCATCATGAATGCCCCATGGTTATCAGCCAACAATAGGTAGTCCGGTGGATCTTGTCATCAGCAGTCTGAGGTTGGCCTTTTCTCTTGATCTGTTTTTCCCCAAAGTTTTCTAATCTTGTGCCTGACAGCTGTGTAAGCAAGTAGCAGGTTAAGTCTAAACTTTTAAGAAAGAACAAGCCAAAAGCATACTGGAAGCAAACTGGCTTCCCTTTAGCTAGCCTAGCATTATAGTCTAAATGGCCCTGGGGTTACGTTTATAATCCCAGCACTTGGGAAACAAGGCGAGAGGATCCAGGCAGGAGGATTGTTTGAGGCCAGGAGTTTGAGACCAGCCTGGGCAAGATAGCAAGACCCCTGTCTATACAAAAAATAGAAGTTAGCCAGGTATGGTGGCATAAACCTGTAGTCCTAGCTACTCGAGAGGCTGAGGTAGGGGGATCACTTGAGCCCAGAAGTTTGAGGCTGCAGTCTGACCACTGATCATGCCATTGCACTCCATCCTGGGCAACAAAGCAACACCCTGTCTTTAAAAAAAAAGAAAAGTAGGGCCGGGCACGGTGGCTCATGCCTATAATCCTAGCACTCTGGGAGGCCAAGGCAGGCAGATCCCTCAAGGTCAGGAGTTCGAAACTAGCCTGAGTAAGAGCGAGACCCCATCTCTACTACAAATAGAAAGAAATTAATTGGACAACTAAAAATATATATAGAAAAAATTAGCTGGGCATGGTGGCGCATACCTGTAGTCCCAGCTACCCAGGAGGCTGAGGCAGAAGGATTGCTTGAGCCCAGGAGTTTGAGGTTGCTTTGAGCTAGGCTGATGCCATGGCACTCTAGCCTGTGCAAGAGAGTGAGACTCTGTCAAGAAAAGAAAAAAGGAGAGGAGAGGAGAGGGGAGGAGAGGGGAGGGGAGGGGAGGGGAGGGGAGGAGAGGAGAGAAAATCTGTTTTTTTTTTAGCCACTGCACCAACACCAACCAGTGAGAAAATCTGTTTTAATCAAAAGTTTTGACTTATTAAGTTTGTAAGTAGTGTTTTAAGTGCTTTGGACGATTTGTTATATTTAAGCAGTACTGTACTGATAAATGTAACATTTGCCAATTTCCATTGTGTAAACACTCCCATTATGGCCACTTTCACGCTACCATCAGCAATGCCACTGAAGCTGAAGTTGGGAAGAGAGGTGCTCAATCAGCTCTCTGAAGCCTGTGCAAGCTGGCTCCAGCATTTCACTGCTTGTAAGTCTTCCTTGTTATAAATGATATGTTATATTCAAGATGACTAGGGTAATATAAACATACGTATTTAAGGTTAAGTGGTATTAAAATGTTTAGAGGAATTTGAAATTTGTGATATTTGTAATTCAATCAGATGTTAATCAAGTAACAAATAATTTTAAATAAAAAGCTTTTTAAATAAAAAGATTTATAGATAGATAAAGTAACATAATTTATATATTAAGCTTATAAGCTTGCTAAAATAAAAGATTTGAAAGTAACAACTTTAGACCAGGGGAGGTGGCTCAAGCCTCTAATCCTAGCACTCTGGGAGGCCCAGGCAGTAGGATTCCTTGAGCTCAGGAGTTTGAGACCAGCCCAAGAGTGAGACCCCTTCTCTACTAAAAATAAAAAAATTAGCCAGGTGTGGTGGCGCATGCCTGTAGTCCCAGCTACTAGAGAAGCCGAAGCAGGAGGATCGCTTGAGCCCAGGAGTTTGAAGTTGCTGTGAGCTAGGCTGATGCCACGGCACTCTAGCGTGAGCAACAGAGTGAGACTCTGTCACAAAAAAAAAAAAAAAACAACTTTAAATAGTGATTTAAACACAAGTTACCATGTTTTCTTTTTTATCCTCTTTAGCACAAAAACCTCCCTCAATATAAAAAACAAAATAAAAATAAAATGACAATGGCTGGGGACTGGGGAGCAGCTGTGGGTAAATGTGTGAACAGAAACCTCAGGTTATCTTGCCTCCTCTTTTTTAAATTTGTCATTCTGAATCTGTTACCTTTAAGGCCAACATGTCAATTAGCTAATCTGATCAATTCACTCACGCCAAAAGGAGTAAGAATAAGATATGACATGGAAAACTTAGTTGTGATTGATTATACTTAAATGACTCAGTAGGCAAATATTAAGCCAGACAGGAAAGGCAGGATCTGCTTTAGCAAATTCCTGGAGCTGTTATAGGAGGAGACTCTGCCCACTACACAATTAAATCCCCAGTACATTTACAAAAGTGTACACATGGTTTCCACCACCTTTCTGTGCCACCATAATGATGTACAGGAATGCCAAAAAGAGACCCAATGCCAAGTTCTTAGTAGGCCATGCTCCGAAGTCATCGTCCAGTTTCCAACTGTGATGATGAAGCTTGGTTACACTGGCGATTTCAAAGTCATTGATGGTCACGGAGCTGGGAAAATTGTGAACCTCGTGGACAGGTCAAACAAGTGTGGAGTGATCGCTTTCAGTCTCCCCTCCCTCTGCCCAGGAAACACACCTCCAAACTAAGTTTGGGAGGTGTTCCCAGTCCCAGTCTTGATGTGTAACTCAAAGATCTAGAAAAATGGCAGAATAATCTGCTCCCACCCCATCAGTTTGGTTTCACTGTACTGACAACCTCAACTGGATCAAGAGGAAGCAAGATGAAAACACACAGGAGAAAAAATCCTGGGACTCTTTTTCTAGGAATATAATAAATACATTCAAATAAAATGTCTCAGTGGGGAGAAAAAAGTACCCACAGGAGGATTCTGATTTCTAGCTCTCTCCTCCATCCCTCCACTCCCACCTTGATCTTTCCACTGAGTAGAGCAGCATAGCCTCTGCTGCTCAGGTGGCCAGAGCCTGGCGCTAGTGTGTGCAAACTGTAGGCAAGGCTGCCCCAGCCTACCCACCTCCCCATGGAACACCATGGATCGGACATGCAATAGAATTGTTCTGGCTTGCATCTTAACCTCTGAACCCCTTTTTTTTTTTTTTTTGAGACAGAGTCTCACTCTCTTGCTTGTGCTAGAGTGCCATGGCATCAGCCTAGCTCACAGCAACTTCAAACTCCTGGGCTCCAGCAATCCTACTGCCTCAGCCCCCTGAGTAGCTGGGCCTACAGACATGTGCCACCATGCCCAGCTAATTTTTTCTATATATTTTTATTTGTCCAGCTAATTTCTTTCTATTTTTAGTAGAGACGGGGGTCTCGCTCTTGCTCAGGCTGGTCTTGAACTCCTGAGCTCAAACGATCCTCCCACTTCGGCCTCCCAGAGTGCTAGGATTACAGGCGTTGAAGCTCTTAAACTATAAGAATCCTTTGCTCAGGAACAGCCACATCACTCCTATTAACATCTTGGACCTTGACTCTTGGATGCTGTTCAGATCTTCTATCACTGATCTGTTACTTATTCAAATCTCTCCAATCTGTTATCCCAGACCCATAAGGTAGCTCAAACTCATCTTGACTCCTAGCCAGAAATGCCCTCTCTGATAGAGATTAAGGTTCACATTATGTCATACATCCAATCATATGATATGAAGTATGACTCATGTCTAAATTGGTTAATAAGTATCCAGCACTGAAGCCTCAAGAGAGAGAAGGCAAGGTGGCACGGCACTACAAAGAGGCACTGCTGAGCTTTCACCTTCTCCCTACTCCATTCTTTACTTTATGGAACTTTGCTGAAATAGGCATATGAATTTTGTCTATTCGTTTCGTTAGGAATATCTGATTTTACTTTTCATAAATCATAGCAACTTAAAGTCAGAAGAAATATTAGATTTCACATAGGTCAATTTTTTATAGAGTGTAGGAATTCTATCTACAACATACCTGGCTGATAGATGACCATCTATTGGCTGTCCAGCTACATCACATGGTGGTCTATTCACCCGTCAATCACCTCCCACAGTAAGAAATCTACCTCTTGTTAGACAAAGGGTAGTTGAAATATGCCACGGTGTGCTGCCCTTGAGGGCAGCCCTGACAGCACCCTCCAGGGCTGGGCCCTACAATCATCAATCTAGTCCGAAAGAGCTTGGAGGAAGTCCAGGAGGATCCAAGCAGGCTTAAATAGACAAGATGGGGTCAAATCTAAGATAACACAACAAAGAGATATGCCTATGAGAAACACACAGTTATGAGTTGATATTTTAATAACAGGGACGGGTAACATTTACTGAGTACTAGTATAGATCAAAGGTGAGGCATCATTTAAGTGCTTTATATTTACTAGCCGTTTGTTTCTCACAACAATCTCATGAAAAATAATTGCTTTCACTTTACAGTTGTGCGCGCGTGCGCACACACACACATAATACTAGTCCACATTCATATAGCTAGTAAGTGAAAGTGCTAGGACTTGAACTCAAGCCATTTGGCTACAAAGCCTGAATCCTTAATTGCTACAGTGGATCACCTTACTAACTTTAACTGAGAATGCCTACCACGTTGCGAGGTATTGTTGAATCGTTTAATCCTCATAACAATCCTACAAAGCAGGATCCTATAATCCTGTTAGAAAACAGCTAAGTAACTTGCCTAAGGTCACAAAGCTAGTGAGTGCTGAGGTTGGGATTCAAACCCAGGTTGCCTGTCTCTAGATCTGATTCCTTTCCGCATTTCTTTATGCCCACTTGGTGGTACACGGCACATGAGAAGGTAGGGCAAAAGTAGGACAGGCACCAGCTGCTAAAAATCTGGAGGAAAATGAGGAGCTGACTGGCTTTCCAGGATACCCAGTGTGGACAGAAAAATCCAAACTCTCAAATATTTAAAAGAAGTTTATTCTGAGCCACATTTGAGGACCATTACCCGAAGCCACTCCCAAGAAGCCTTGGGCAAGTGGACTCGATGTGGCTGGGTTTCAGTTTGGTTTTATACATTTCAGGGAAACAGGGGTTGCAGGTAAAGTCATAAATCAATACATGGGAGGTATACATTGGCTTGGCCCAAAAAGGTGGGCCATCTCAAAGCGGGGCAGAGTGGGGGGGGGGTTACAGGTTATAGGTGGGTTTAAAGATTCTTTGGCTTGTAATTGGTTAAAGACGTGAAGCTTTGTCTAAAGGCTTGGAATGTTTTAACATAAGGAGCTGTTATCAGAGATAAGCCTCTGGACATAGATTTGTCGTGTAAATTGAGGACCTGCAGGATTGTCTTGCATAACCTTAGGCCTGTCAATGGGTCACAAACGACTTCTCCAAGAAGGGAGAGAGGCATGATGAGGCATGTCTGACCTCCCTTCTCCTGGCAGACAATTTAGTTTTAGGATATTCCTTTGGCCATGAGGGGGTCCATTCAGTCAGCTGGGGGTGGGGGGTGAGCCTTAAAATTTTATTTTGGTTTACACCAGGGAACTCCCAACCCAGTCCTTCTTGCTGAGGACAAAGAGAAGACAAATGATCTAAACAGGAGGGCTGGGTGTGGTGGCTCATGCCTATAATCCTAGCACTCCAGGAGGCCCAGGCAGAAGGATCTCTTGAGGCCAGGAGTTTGAGACAACAGTAAGACCCCTGTCTCTACAAAGAATAAAAAAATTAGCTGGACGAGGTGGGGTGTACCTGTAGACCCAGCTACTGGTGGGGAGAGGAGGAGGGGGGCACTGAGGCAGAAAGATCACTTGAGTCAGGAGTTTGAGGTTGCAGTGAGCTATGAAGCCGCCACTGCACTCTAGCCCCAGGGACAGAGCAAAACCCTGTCTCAAAAATAAATAAATAACTAAACAAACAGGAGGAGCCTAAACAATCAGAAAGAATGGCCTCTCTGTAGGAGTACACTCAGGAAGCCACCCTATCAGACTATCAGATCTGGTACAAGATGATCTCCAACCCCCACTGGATAAGAGGAAGTTTGCAGATACCTGAATGTTTACTGTGAACATCTGGAATGGACTGCAGCAAGCAAAGAAAGTCCACTTAAAATTCAACCCACTGGATTCCCTTTCTGAATAGCTTTTTTGTGAGCTATGTGGAAGGTTGCATGGTACATGAAAGTACGAAAAAACAAGGCTATGAGTCTTTAGTAATAAATTGTGCTGATTTTTAAAAGTTATTTATTTATTTTAGAGATGGAGGTCTATGTTGCCCAGGCTAGACTTGAACTCCTGGGCTCAAGACATCCTCCTGCCTCAGCCTTCCAAGTAGCTGGGACTACAGGCTTGAGCTTTATGAATATTAAGCAATGCAATTAGTTCATTATTTTAGAAATCGATAAAATAAACTTCTTACCTATGGCTGAAGTCCTTTGGATTCCACATTTAGTTATTCTTTGTTCATTCAGAGAACATAGCTCAGTAATCTAATCAATGTTTAGAAAATCATGTTTGTGGGCAAAATTTAAAAGATTTTTTTAAAAAAAGAAATGGGTTTATTTACAAAGCAAGTAATTATTTAAAATATTCAATAGTAAGTCAATGCTCATTAGTTGCATTCATGCAGTAAATATTTATTGAATACCAACTATGTGCTAGATATTCTTACAGACTCTTGGAAAATAGCAACAGCAGCAAAAAGCAACAAAACTTTCAGCCCTGACCGCTTATAGAGCTTACATTCCAGTGGGGAGGGAGGGGAGAAAAAAGAGGAAAAAAAAGTAAATATAAGACAATTTAGATGGTGTTAAACACTAAGAAGAAGAAGAAAAAACACAAGATAAAGGGATGGAGGGTGTGTGGCAATTTATACACGGTGGGCAAGGAAGACATTATAATGCACAGATTGATTAGCGTTTAGGACATGTAGCATTTCACCTGTGCTGAGAGCTGCCCGATATGTTTTATACATGACCAAAATAATAATGTAAGAGGCAATAAAAAGGTGTACAGGGTTTTAGGGTTCTATAGGTCAGCACTTAAAAAGATTAAATCCATAGTAAGCACCCCTATACTCCATAAACTTAGTTTCATTTTCACTCTAATAGTGAATACTTGGGTCTCTTTTTTTTTAATACAGTTTCCTAAGGAGCAGCAGGGCTGACTTTTTCTCTAGTCCACAGGAAGTCTTTCAAGGCTACATGTGCTCTGGAGAACAGAAAGTATGTCTCTCTCTCTCTCTTTTTTTTAATTCCCCAGAGCCCGAGACAATGTCTGGCATATACCGTTCAAAACAAGTTTGGTACCTGGAACCCGCTGACCAGCACTGAATATGCGTGTCCAGTAACTATTAACTGCATGTGTTGGTCCACGGGAGCCGGCATGGCCCGCCTGCGTCGCCTTATGCAAGTCAGCAGGGTGAGGACCGGGGTGGGAGGTGGGGGTTCTGTGTGTGTGGGGCGATGGAATTCCGGTTTCCCAAGGGCAAATTTCCCGAGAAATCTTGCTCTAGCTGGACTGGAACGCTTTCTGGCCTTTTTCCTCTGCCGAGATAGCACGAATTCATGAAACCGGGTCCTGTCTGCTCTAAAGCCAAGGTCCCACTTAGGCGGACAGCTGTGCTGGGACGAGAAGCCTGAGCACTGGACGGCGCCCTAGGGAGCCCCTCTTGGTGGCTGCCTGCCTCTTTGTCTCCCCCGCTCGGTTCCTGCTGCCCCTCCCAGCCCGAGCTGCCCAGTCCGCCGGCCGCCTCCGCCCACCCCCAGGTGCGGAGAAATCCGAGGCTCGGCTGTCCTTCCCGGCACAAAGGCGCCCAGGTGGCCTTCCTCCCGGCCTTCCTCCCGGCAACTACACGATTGGCTGTCGCGCCGGGCGAGGGCGCCCGCTCACTGGCCGGGGGACCGTCATCACGCTGACGCGTCGCCCTCGGGGCGGGACCCGACACGGAGTGACCCGCGGCGGCGGCGCGAGGGGGCGACTTGTCCTCCACCTGCGCACCGGGTGGCGCCGGCCGCGGTTCTCCGCGTGCACCTCCGGGGAAAGGGCGGCGGGCCTTGGGGGGCGGGGGGTGGGATTCCGGGAGGGCCTCGGGGTCTCGGCTGGGGGTGCAGGGGCGGGGACGCGAGGCGGCGCGGGGGAGCCCTGGGCCATGGCGCGGCCGGACGATGAGGAGGGGGCGGCAGTGGCGCCCGGGCACCCGCTCGCGAAGGGGTACCTCCTGGTGCCGAGGGGCGCGCCTGCAGGGAAGGAGAGCCTGGAGCCGCAGAACGGACCCAAAGCCGGCTGCCTGCCCCTGAATGGGTTTCCCCGGGACAGCCCAGCGGCCGGCGCGGGAGCCCTGGGCGGGCCGCAGACTCCGCTGGCCCCGGAAGAGGAGACCCAGGCCCGGCTGCTGCCCACAGGCCCGGGAGAAGCGACCCCGGGGGCCGAGAGCACCCTGCTGCCCCGGACTGCGCTCTCCACGCGGCGCTTTTTGGTGCTCCTGATCTTCAGCCTGTACTCGCTGGTGAACGCCTTTCAGTGGATCCAGTACAGCATCATCAGCAACGTCTTTCAGGGCTTCTACGGCGTCTCCTTGCTGCACATCGACTGGCTGTCCATGGTGTACATGCTGGCCTACGTGCCCCTCATCTTCCCGGCCACCTGGCTGCTGGACACCAGAGGCCTGCGGCTCACCGCCTTGCTGGGCTCCGGCCTCAACTGCCTGGGCAGCTGGATCAAGTGCGGCAGTGTGCAGCAGCATCTCTTCTGGGTCACCATGCTGGGCCAGTGCCTCTGCTCCGTGGCCCAGGTCTTCATCCTGGGCTTGCCCTCCCGCATTGCCTCAGTGTGGTTTGGGCCCAAAGAAGTGTCCACAGCTTGTGCCACCGCCGTGCTGGGCAATCAGGTAAGGCCTGCCGTGATAGGTGAGAGTCGCCCCTTAAAGGACGAGAACAATTCATATAGGCTCTCATGGCCTGTATGGATGAAGCCTCAGGAGGCCTCTGTCTATAAATGAAAGAGAGGAGATGAGTAGCCCTAAAATAAGAGGCAGGCTTGGATTAAAGAACATTTTAAATTTCTTTGTAAGGACAGAATTTTTAAAACTAGTTTAGGGCTGGGTGCGGTGGCTGATGCCTGTAATCCTAACACTCGGGACGCCCAGGCGGGAGGATCACTTGAGCCTAGGAGTTTGAGGCTGCTGTGAGCTAGGCTGATGCCACCGCACTGTAGCCCGGGCGACAAAGCGAGACTCTGTCTAAAAAAAAAACAAAAAACTGAACAGTTTAAAGTGACCACCTTGTCCTCTTGCTTTGAAAATTACCTACAAAATAATTAGCTGTATTGGTCTGTATATGCCTAACGTTATAGAAAACTTGTCAGTGCAATAATGAACAAGACTTGAGTAGATAGTTTTTTTCACCATTGTATTCTATTTGGGAGATTGTTTCCATTTTGAGTGATCATTATGAACAGCTCCTGTTTAATTATGTATATTAGCAGTTAGCACAGTGCCTGGTCCATAAAGGGCACTTACAAATGACTGCTGCCAGCCTGGGCAACATAACAAGATCCCCATCTCTACAAAAAAATAGAAAAAGTAGCCAGGCATGGTGGCTGGTGCCCTAGTCCCAGCTACTCCGGAGGCTGAAGCAGTAGGATCACTTGAGCCCGGGAGTTTGAGGTTGCTGTGAGCTAGGCTGACCCCCTGGCACTCTAGCCAGGCAACAGAGCGAGACCCTGTCTCCAAACAACAAAAAAGAATTCTAAATGTTCTGCTGGTGGTAAAAAAAACTTCACAGCGTTACGGAGTCCAATTGCCAATTTTTAACAGTAAAACAATGCAAGACAAATCACATATCAGGGAATCCGTTGGAAAAGAGTGGCTTACTTTGCCAAGTCTCCATTAAGGAATTACGTAGTCTTTCCTACTACCATAGGTTCAAATTCCATTAGCATTCTAGTTGCATTTCTAGGTAAAATGTTCTGTGTATTTTTTAAATTGCAGACTGATCCTTTTACTGTAATTTAATTTCTGTATAAGGGGTCCTATGATACTTTTTGTAAGTTATATCCCCTCAGCTGGAGGGGAATCTAGTTAAAAATCTGTATACCAAAAACTTCAGTTCTCTCTATACATATATTGCTACATGTAGTTATATAACAAAAAGATTGTTACTTTCTTACTTGGTCTAACCTCAAGATCACAGTCAGACTTATTTAAAATACATAAAAAGACTAACTGTACTTGCTTATTGCTTTATATTTATTTCCTTTATCTAAAAGTACAGAGGAAGGGGTAGATTGAACTATAGTTGTTATGTATCCAAAATAATTTATGACCGATACTTTAGTTGGTTACATCTGCATGTTTGGATAGGAGCTGTTTTCTTATTTTACCTTTACAAAATTATATTCAAGTTTAATACTTCATTGAGCATGACAAAAATATTATCAACAACGTATCTATGGATAATCTATTTTATGAATAATAAATGGAAACATTTACTCATAGGCAAACTAACCTCAAACTGCACACCTCTGGGCCTTCTTCCTACATTCTACTCTGGTGTTCTTGTCCCTTCCTTGGCTCCAGAAGCTGTACAATTAGTTGCTTATGACTCCCAAGTATGGCTAGGTTATGAAGTGATCATTCACAGTAATATTCAGCTTTATTGAGCACTCACTAAGAGCCTGGAGACAGGCCAAGTGCTTTACATGCGTGGTGTCGTTCAATTTGATACTGTCAGGTAGGAACTATCAGTCTTCCCGTTTTGTGTATACAGAAACTGAAACTTGAAGGGATGAAATTATTTTCCAAAGGTCACAGGTAGTTGGGTGGCAACATTCACACTCATCTATCTGGTTCCTGAATCCTGGCTTTTAAGTACCCATCTGTACTGCCATGTCTCTAACCAGAAAGAACCTTTTAAAACATAGATCAAATCATGTCATTGCCCTGCTTTTTGAACTTGCCAGTGATTTCCTATAGTACTTAAAATATAAACTCTTTACTCTGAATTATAATATCAAACTTTACTAGTATGTCTTCTTTGGTTCTTCAAACAACAGTTAAGCTTGTACTTGCTTAAGGGCATTTGCAGAAGCATTCCCTCTGCCTGGAATGTTCTTCTTCCTGGAACCACATGATTACATCCTTTTTGTAACTTATCTCTCAGTTTAAATTCATTTAAAATCTCATTCAGTGGCATTTCTTGATTCCATTTAGAGTTGCCTGTCAGTGTCTTATTACATCATTATGCTGTAATTCTCCATATAGCACTTATCCCTGTCTCATGTTTATTGTTTACATATTTATATGTTTATATGTTAATTCTTATCTATTACTCATCTCCCATCCCTGCCATTAGATTGTAAGTTTTATGAAAATAGGCATGTGGTCTGAATGTATACAACTGTATCACTAGCATTTATTATAGTGCCTGGCCTATTTTAAGCTCTCTGTAAAAAGGTGTTGAATAAAAATGAATGAGCTTCAGACTCAGATAGATATTGGCCAGCTGGATATTCTACTTGGATATCTCATAGGAACTCACCACTCAAAATCTGCCTAGTTCGTTGTCTCCTAGCTCATTTCCCTTCACCTCCACTCCCACTATCTTAGCTTGGGCCAGCCGCAGCTCTCACCCAGAGCTTGCTACCTTATCTCCCTATCTGCAGCTTTTGCTGTCTTCCCTCTATTCTCCATTCATCTAGTATGATCTATATAGTGTGCAGATCTGTTCTGGGCACTAACTTACCCCCTGCAGTGGCTTCCTTTGTCCTTAGGATGAAATTCAAACACTCTCCAAGGTCACATGTGAGACCTTCCAGATCTGCCTCCTGCCAGCTCTTTTGATTCACCTCTCTCCACAATCCCCATCCCCACGCATGCTCTTTTCTCTGCTCTGTGCCAAGCTGTTCAGACTTAGTTTCTGTCAAGGTCATGCTCTCTCCTTCCTGGTCTTGTACATAATGTCCCTTTGATTTGGAACATTTCTCCTTCCCTTAGCTAACTCCAGTTTCTTATTCAGATCTTTGCTTCTCCATGAGCTTTTCCTGAATCCCAAGTCTATACAAGGTGCCTTCCAAAGTATTCTCTTAGGATGATCATATGGCCCAGTTTGCCTAGGACCTGTTGTCTGACGTAATTATTAATACTAATGAAATCCCTTTGACTCTGAACATTATTCTGGTTTGGACAATAAATTACATGGTCTCCCCAGTCTTAACCCTCTCTTCTTCTCCATCACACTTCTGTATTTCCACCTTCTCTTGTAATTATCTGTTTAATTCTCTCTATCCAGCTGTTTGTAAGGGACCAAATAAAATATTTGATAAATGTTACTGTCTCTGTCTCAGCCTCTTTGAAACCTTTCCTGGGCCCTTCCTCTTCGCTTCCATCCCCCCAAAAATCTTATCTCCCTACAGTGAACCTCCTCAATATTTTGATTTTGTTCCTCTTGTGATTATCATGTTTAGCCTTATTTTTTAAATTGAGGTGCAATTCACATAACATTTTTTTTCTTTTATTTTTTATT
Organism: Lepilemur septentrionalis; assembly: GCA_963573855.1. Taxonomy (NCBI): domain Eukaryota; kingdom Metazoa; phylum Chordata; class Mammalia; order Primates; family Lepilemuridae; genus Lepilemur; species Lepilemur septentrionalis. The sequence continues at coordinate 412 of CAUYMX010046780.1, read as the reverse complement.
TTTAAATTAAAAAAATTTTTCTTACGTACATTGCCCTTGTCCCCTCCCCCCTCCAGTCAGAGCCTTAAGCCTGACCATCCCCCAGATGGTGCACATCGCACTCATTATGTATGTATATACCCATCCCTTCCTCCCCGCTCCCGTCTGCCCGACACCCAATAAATGTTGTTCCTGTGTGTCCACTTAGGTGTTGATCAGCTTATACCAATTGGCTGGTGAGTACATGTGGTGCCTGTCCATCCATTCTTGGGATATTTCACTTAGTAGAACAGGTTTCAGCTCCATCCAGGAAAATACAAGAGGTGCTATATCACCGTTGCTTCTTATGGCTGAATAGTACTCCATGGTATACATATACCACATTTTATTAATCCACTCGTGTATTGATGGGCACTTGGGTTGTTTCCACAAC
>CAUYMX010046778.1:0-35099 GCA_963573855.1 Lepilemur septentrionalis | reverse complement strand
GTGGCATCAGCCTAGCTCACAGCAACCTCAAACTCCTGGGCTCAAGCAATCCTTCTGCCTCAGCCTCCCGAGTAGCTGGGACTACAGGCATGTGCCACCATGCCCGGCTAATATTTTCTATATATTTTTAATTGTCCAATTAATTTCTTTTTATTTTTAGTAGAGACGGGGTCTCGGTCTTGCTCAGGCTGGTTTTGAACTCCTGACCTTGAGCAATCCGCCCGCCTCGGCCTCCCAGAGTGCTAGGATTATAGGCGTGAGCCACAGCGCCCGGCCTCTCTGTAAAATTTTTATAAAGAATCTATGCTGTTCAGATCCACTTAATAAATCATGGATTTGACTTTATCATTACAATTCTGGTTGTGTCACTGAAAAGTAATGATTTCCCTAATTGCCATGAATGTGTCATTGAGGTCTTTGGAGACTGTGTTTAAGCCACAGTTTCATTGCTTATTACTTGTGTGGCTAGAGGCAAGTCAACCTCTCTGAACCCTGTTTCCTTATCTCTAAAATGAGATTGTTTTAAGAATTGTGAATAATACATGTGAAGCATCTAGCACATGATAGGTGTTTAATAAAATGATGGCTACCATCACTTTGTTGTTATTAATATTATTTTAGATGCCTCCCTCTTTCTTCTACATCTAGTCAGTCAACAAGCCTACTAACTAAATTTTCAAGTTGATTGCTTCTTTGTGTAGCCACTGCCACTACCTTACTCCTAACTGGTCTCCTTGCATCTCCAGTCTTTCCCATTCAAATCCATTTTCTATGCTATAGAATGGTCTTTCTAAAATGTACATTCATCATGCATCAAAAGAAACTCAGAAAAAAGATAACTTACAGAATGGGAGAAATTTTTTGCCAGTCATATCTGAGAATATGTCAAGAATCACTTCTTGGCCTTTGGCTAAGGTCAAGTATAGAACATGTGAAGAACTTTTACAACTCAACAACAAAAAGACAATACAACTCAAAAATACACCAACACTTGGATAGACATTCCCCAAAGAAGATATGCAAATGGCCGAAACAAACACACAAAAAGATGTTCAGTCAACATCATGATCATTAGGGAAATGCAAATCAAAACCACAATGAGTTATTACTTCATACCCACTAGGATGGCTATAATCAAATAATGAAAAATAACAAGTATTGCCGAGGGTGTGAAGAAATTGGAACCCGTGTACGTTACTGGTGGGAATGCTATAAAACGGTGTAGCCATTGTGGAAAACAGTTTGGTGGTTCCTCAAAAAGTTAAACATACAGTTACCGGATGAGATCCAGCAATTCTGCTCCTTGCTATATACTGAAAAGAATTGAAAACAGGTATTCAAACAAAAATTTGTACATGAATGCTCATAGCAGCATTATTCACAATGGCTAAAATGTGGAGACAACTGAAATGTCCATCAACAGATGAATGAATAAACAAACTGTAGCATATTCATAGATTGGAATATTACTCAGCCATAAAAAAGAATGAAATATTTACACATGCTACAATATAGATGGACCTTTAAAACATTATGGTAAGTGAAAGGAGTCAGACACAAAAGATTACATATTATATAATACCGTTTATATGAAATATCCAGAACAGGTAAATTCATAGAGACAGAAATCAGATTGGTTGTTGCCAGGGACTTGGGCAAGGGAAGAATGGCAAGTGACAGCTTAATGGGTACTAGGTTTCCCTTTGTAGTGATGAAATGTTTTGGAATAGAGGTGATTGCACAACATTATGAATGGACTAAATGCCACTGAATTTTACACTTTAAAATGGTTAATTTTATGTTACATGAAATTTACAGCATTTTAAAAAATGCGAATTGCATTCATGTCACTACATTGCTTTTAAAAAGCCTTGGATGACTGACTTCTCATTGTCTTAGAATGAAGTCCAAACCAGAATTGGCTCCACTTTGTTTCTATAGCTTTATCTGTTATCACTGTTATATTGTCACAATATTGAGTAATTTGCAGTTCTTCTATCTTAAAATGCTTTTTCTTGCTTCCTGGCCTGAAGCATACTCCCATCCGAAATCCTCCTTTTCATTCAATTCTCAGGTTAACCCTCTGTCACTGTTGAGACCATACCACCAAATGAGTGCTATTAACTCCTTTATATGCCAAAAGAACTTTGTCCTTCTGTCAAACTAATTCTTTTTTTTTTAATTGCCTGGTTTTACAACTAGTCTACAAGCTCTGTGAATTCAGATAATAAGTCTCATTTTATCTCCAGCACACTACCAGATAAATGGAAGATACTTGATAAGTATTTGTTGAATGAATTAAATGATGCAATACTTGTATTTTTCGACCTAAAACGTTTGTTATGACTAATATTAACATAACATAAACTGCTAAAATTTTGAAGGAAATGTATTGCCTTCTAAAGGTCACCTTCTCTTCACCACGTTCTCTATCATGGCACACTTTGCCTCCGTCTTAGAGGCATAACCTTTCCATGATGGAGTGGGTTAGTGATGACAATTTACTATTTCCAGCTTGTTAAAAGAGGTAATTGATTTATTTTCTTAGTACATTGAATCTTGAATCTCTCTTTTTCAGTTACTTTCCTTGTCCTCTTGGCTTCACTTCATACCTTGAAGTTCTTAAGTTTCTTCCCTTTACTTTCATGTCCATTCACTCCTCTGGTTCTTCTGACTTTTTAGCAACTACCATTCTGCTGTTTTTGCTAGCCAGACCCTCTCCTGTACCTTTGCTATGAGCAGTTCCAAGGTTTAGCCTTTATCCCTTTGCTCTTCTATTTTTATACCAATTTAAAATATATATATATATGAGATATATACACACATATATATGTTTTCATGGTAATGCTAACAACTTTGAAATTTCTTTTTTTCCTCTCATTTGAAATTTATTCTCATCTCTACTGTCTGAGACCTTTCCACTGTAGGTCCCATTTACTTCAAATTCTGTTTTTCACGAGTGAACAGTGTTGTCTTCCCTACTTTCTGCTTCTTCAGTACAATTCCCTCTACCAGTTTGGTTATAATTGGCACTGTCATTTTCCTAGGCATCATGTAGGCTTGAAACTGGACTCATCTTTCTTCCTCTTCTTCCACAGCCAGTCTCTCTCCAAGGTTTTTCTCTTTTCCTTTTACTACTAAGTATCATATGATGTGTTCTTCCCTCATGTATTCTGCATACTGTCAGGCTGACTCTTTCTCTTTCCCCAGGAGATCAACAAGGAAAAGTTAAGTACATTTACTTACCTCCATGTACCCATCATTCTTTGTGCTCACTCCTTTTTTTGTATGTTTTATACTGCATTATAATGTGAGACTACAGGCAAGTAAAGCCCCAATGTAAGCCCAAATGTAAGAGCAGCAAGAAGAGTTTGAAAATTCTTTTTATGGGAGAAGTATTGCTGGACTTAATTTATGCTACCCCAAGAAGATAGTGCCTAATTTTTTTCCATATATAAAATGTAGATTCACTACTTCATTGGGATGCTTTAAGGATTCAGTAAATTAATATTTGAAAAAGCATGTGTATGTTGATGTTTAATTAGTGACAGTACAGGAAAAACTAGTTTTAATGTTTTTTATGCTCAAGCTTCATACCTTCTCAGATAGTTTCCTGATTGCTTCATGTTTGTTAATTTTGCTTTCCCGAGTATGTTTTATTAAAGCTATTTCTTTAAATTTATTCTCTACCCCCTAATTCATAATGTTATTTTTTGTTATATAGTTAGTATAAAAATAAATATAAAAATCACAAAATAAAATACATTGTCTTGAAATCCACTAGCAGTTATGCAGAGATTGTTTAATGGTGAAACAATTAGCATATGCCATTTTAGCAGTTTGTGCTTTGTTTTATGTCAGAATTGCCATATTGGTGATATTAAAAAACATGGACTTAAATGGGATCACAGCATGTTACAGAGTGAAAAGTTAATGTGTCAATGGGAAAAAAGAAGCTCAAGGAGTAGTCAGAGAAGTATAAAGTGGAATAAGGGACATGGTGTCAAAAGCAAAAGCTAAAGAACTAGAAAACAGGTGACGGAGCAGCTCTAAAGGTATTCAGAATGTTAAGAAAACTGAGTCCATTGGAATTGACATGGTAAAGATCCTTGGAAGAGTGTAAGTGAAGTGCCAAAGATCCAATCCATGTTTCTTAAAAGGTAAATAAAATGGTGGAATTTGAGATATAGATTTTCTATTTGAGAAATCAGACCATTATCAGAAAAAAGAGAATGAAGTTAATGGGTTTAGTAAAAGCCTCTTTAAGATATGGGGTACATCTGAGGGGATTATGATCACATAACAGACCAAATTCCAAGAATTTCTTAGAACTGTGCAGACCGTGCATGATGGGATAGCCATCTGGGGGTCTTTGTTGATAAACTGTTAAAAACGTTTCTAGTGTGAATAGCCACAAACATTTTCAGTGCTTTTTTGTTGGTTGAGTAAACCGAAGAGCACGAATGCAAAAGCAAAATTTGACGCCAAATCACAGAAGTTGCCATAAACACAGAAGTTCCCTAGTGAGGACACTGCCTGTGCCTGAATTTCATTTGTTTTTGCTACTACCATTTCTTAATTTTTCCTGGTGACTAGCCAGATTAGAACTGTGAATGAAGACAAACTGGTCTTGCTGAGATGGTTAGATTAGATACAGGTAACTTAGGTAGATGGAGAAAATATTTAGGGGCTTGATGTGCCGATCTGGAATATCTTAGAATGGAAGGATATGCTTACTCTTTTGTCATGGGGGTTTGCAACCTTAGTATATGCCTAAATCTACAGCTGCTCCTCATTTCCCAGATGGCATCTATGGCTGGGAGTACTTTTTACCATCTGCACTTCTCAAAGAGTTTGTGAACTCTCTTTTAATTATTGGGAATGAAAAAACTAATTGGTAAAGTGGTTAAATGATATAAAAGATTTAAAAATTTGAGTTAGAGCTTTTTACACCTGTTTAACCTTTGAAATAAGATCAGTGTTTTAAATGCTTTTGACCTTCATCTTTGTATATTTGCCATCTTTGATATTTGCAATACTTCAAAATAGTCCCTAATAACTACTTTGTATGTGGATTGGCATTTTGAGCCAAATTCCAAAATTCTTGTCTCCTTCCAATACATATTATAGTAAGTACTGTTGTTGGCATGTGCATAGAACTACTAACACTGGATGGGTGTGGAGTACGATTAGATGAATTGTTCCATTCATCTAATATGCTTAAGTCAATAAAGTATAGTGTCACAATTTGTAAAAGTAATTTATAAAAACAAACTAATGTGTTGTCAGTGTTTCCATTTATGTAAAACGTCAAATAGTGGGAGAAGCAATTTCCCAGTTAGGAAATACTTTTATAACTAGCTGAGAATAATAGAGTGACATCTGACTCTGAAAATGAACATATTCTCTGTCTAGGGAATTCTAGATTTGGCGTGTTATTAACTTTTACTTTTTCTTCTTTCAGGTTTATGAGTCATAAATGCATTTTCTAATAATGTGTTGTAAATACATATCCTCTAATAATTGGTAGATACAATACTTATTTGCCATCTTTTCTTTTTAGGCAGGTTCTACTGGGGAAAATTCTCTAGATAGTTTGTCCATTTATAAAATTAGACACTTGCCATCTTTGCTCATTTTCAAGTTCTCTGTTTACAAAACTATTAAGAAGGTGTGAAATGCAGCCAAACTTCCAGTTTATGGGAAATGTCTGATGATTGCATTTTCTACATGTTCATTGTTCACACATGAAGAAATTCGGCAGCTGTGAGATTATTAAGTTTAGAGTATCCAAATCTACCCCTCACTGGGGTTTTGGTTTCCTGCTTTCTGCCACTACCATATCACCCCCTTTTGTGACCATCTTTGTGGTAAATGTTCTCGTGGCATTTCTTAAGGTTAGTGATCTTTAAATTTTCTCGTTTTTCCATTTATCAGATGCTGTGAATAAATTGTAGACCAAGCGTTCACCTGATTTAGAGTCCTGTCATCTGGCTGTGACATTCCCAAATTGCTAAGAAGGTTCCTTACACTTAGAATTCTCAATTGAGAGGTTTTGTGTTTGTGCCATTATTGAGAGAGAAGGACAGTGGTGGTAGCTAATATGAGTGCTGTAATTATTTCAGAATTCCTCTGCTAGAAAGTTATGATCACACATATATAAGAGTTTGTAGCTAACTCTAAAAGTAGTAGAAAGTGGTTTGCATGTGTTTAGTTTGGTTAATTTAATTTTGATTTGATTTGGTTTTTAATTCAGCTGATTTTTTTTTTTGATGTTGAAAACTTCAAATGACTCTGTTTCTTCATGGTTGCTAAAGATTCCTCATGTGAAGTGGTGAGAGTTTTTTTCTGGACACATGTATTACTTTTAGAAATTTAGAGATGTGACATTATTAAGAGTGAAAACCTTGTGATTTGTTAAGTGGATCAAGTCAGAACCCCCTTTGATCCTAAGTGCCACTAACAGTTAAATAGGTACTGGATCTAGCAGGCTACATTGACAAGAAAAAAGAAGATAAAGAAATGGGAAGTTTGGGGAGAACTACTGTGAAGGCAGAACTGGAAAAGGAGTTTTCCAGAAGAAAACTAGTTAGTACCACAGTGCTGTAAGTGTTCCCTCAGGTACTTCTATCCCCTCATCTCTCAGAGAATACAATAATGGTTTTCAAACAGTTAACACTGCCATTTAGTGATCCAGTTTGATATTTTCAATACCTTTTACATATTTCTTAAATCTTGTTTTCAAAATGATGATGATAATAGTTTTCATTATCCTGAAGGTTATTTTGCAGATTAGCAGAATTGCTTTTTTGTTCAACAAATTCTTTGAATAAAAGGTTCTATGAATGAAAGTTATGATCACCATTATCTTTGGTGATTATTCTGCAGTGGAAAAAGTGAATTTAGAATTTGAAACTCTGTCCTTTGTGTTTCATTCACAGGCTGTAGAAGAAGAAGATAAGATGACACCTGAACAGCTGGCAATAAAGAATGTTGGCAAGCAGGTGAGATGTACTGTAATAGGTTATGTAGTCGCATAATATCATGTTCTTACAGAATTAAAACTATTTTAGGGCCCATACGATTTTTTTCCTGTCTGTTCACTCTACATTTTTCTTGTCATGCAAATGTGATAGTAATTTTAAAGGTCACTGGGTTTATTTGATGTTAAATTCTCTTTGCTGTCTGTAGAGAAGTAAATCACAAATTCATACCTATGAGATACTTACTATCTTTAGTGAAAATAATTTACTAGAAATAAGTTAGGACACTTGTGTCCTGAATTAATTTTTCAAGTATTATTTTTACTATAGACCAGGTAAGATAACAGAATGGTAGATTTATTTCATGTAGCAGTTTTTTAAATGATATACTTTATCAATACAAGGTGATGTTCCTGAGAAAGCTTAGTGTCTTAGTGATATAAGATATACTGAGTGAAGAGAAAGGGTTTTAAATATTTGCTCTTTCACTTTTCTAAGATGAAATATATATTTTAGTCTCTATTATCTGAGGGTGGTGGAGCATACCAACCAATTAAAGGAATCTACAGATTAATTAGACTGTTTTTAAAGAATGTTGATTACATTTTTTTTTTTTTCATTTCATGGAACATGGTTATCATATTGCTGATGTTGGCAGAATCTTGATATTTCAGATGCAAGACACTAAGCTGTCTTTGCTTTCAGCCATCCTACCATATGCTCTGATCCCATCACATCTCACAAGCTATGTAGGTTTGGGCCAGGACCATTCTTGGATGGGAAATCTCTAAGAATCACCCAGCTGCCACAAGAAGTAATGTAGATAACTGAGGGAAGCATGTTATCAATTCACTATAAAACCAGTTACTCCATCAGAGTGGTAAGGGCAAAGGTCTGACTTTATCATATATCAAAAATAAGGAAATCAAATCTCATTATGTTCTGAATATTATAATTTAAAACAAGTACCCCCCAAAAACAAAATAAAATATAGTTCATCTTATTTTCTCATCTTATGTCATATCACCCTTGTTATCTTTTTCCATTACTTATTTTAATCTAACATATAATATTAAATCACTAACTCAGAGCCTTATACTTTATAGAGTTAAGTAACTATATATTTTTTAATTAATGACTTTCTGAGGTTATAGTTTCTTGATGTAGATTTTATTTAACAGCAGCAAATAAAAGGGCTAAATTAAAATAAAAGTGAAACTGAAAAATATATAATTGGCAAAGTTTAATAATCATCAGAATCGTTTTTAAAAATATAGTACGTACCTCACTGGTTTGGTCTACTGCATGGCAAAAGCAAAACTGATCTATAGTGGAATCAAACCAATATCTTGTTTTCCTGCCAGTCTTTCTTAGTCTCTTTCACCTAAAATGCCCTAATGCTTATTTCTGAAATAAAAAAGAATATTGTAGTCTAGTCACTTGAAATTATTTGTACCATGTTATATCCGTGTGTTGTTTAATGAAATCAGTGTATTGAAATTATGGATTAGGAAAGCACAGCCAAGAAATAACTCCAATGATGAACATTTACTTAAAGTTAAGGATTTTGGTTATTTTAACAATAGCAATAAGAAAATAATGCTTTAAGGTTTTTTATTGTGTATAATATTTATCCTTTATTTTAAAGCTTTCAACTTTAGCTGAAACAGCTAACCATAAATTTAAACTAAGCATTTTAACTTAAATGCCTTTATTACAATGCAATCTAAGCCACATTTTTTAACTCAGTCTATTTCAAAAATAGATTTGATCAAGTTTAAGGATTGTACCTGTATAATTTTTTATGATACATTTTCAAAATAGCTGCATGAAACATTCTTAACATTTTAGAATTGATCCAAATTGTATTTAAATTCTTAAACTACAGTGACTTTTGATCCAAGAATATTTTTTGAATCATTTAAAGCACTACTTTTGAAATATTAAAATTATATTATTAGAATTCTGATTTTTACCAAGACATAGAGGAAGTGATGAGAATTCACATTGAACTCTTACTTATTGGTATGCCTGCTTTGAATTAAGCATTCTCTCAGACCTTAAAAATATGTCAATGGCAGAGAATACACACATATATTCAGGCACGTATACACAAATGCACATTTTTTAAAATCAGATGATTGCAAGCTTCCTTGTTACTCTTCATAAAAATTTCTGGTACAGAGTCATAGCATTGACCATGTAAATCCATCTTTCATTGTGTAATCTTTTATTTTATTAGCCACTTTTTAACAGATTTAGAAATCATAAAAATGCAACAGTATATTAGGAGGAAAGTTAAATTGTAAGATGTATATAAATTAGGTCCGGTTTTCTTTACCAATTTCATCAGCTACTGAAAAATCTAAGTAATTTATCTACCAATAATATGGCTTTTTTCTTTTTCTTTCCTTATTTTTTTTCTTTTAGGACCCCAAACGTCATTTGGAGGAACATGTGGATGTACTTATGACTTCAAACATTGTCCAGTGTTTAGCAGCTATGTTGGATACTGTCGTATTTAAATAAAGGAACGCAAAAAGCTATTAGTGATACTTTCAGTGTATATTCCTCTGTTGTTCTAATGCTCAAAATCAAGGGACCTCTGAAGGTGTATTTGGTTAAATGTAAGACATCTGGCATCATTTGCAGCCCTGTAACACCTTCAGTCTCAGTTGTGCAATTACTTCTGTTTCTTTAGTCAGGGTCTTTGCAGATTCCAAAGTTGTACGAGAATACATCAAAGTGGACAAATTTTGTTAAGATCCCATTTAATATTTGAAAAAATCAGTAGCACAAATATATTTTGATTGTTGCTTACAAAATAAAATACATTTACAATCTATGTTTCCTGAGGTCTTTTTGGCACTGGGTGGAATTGACAATAACATTTGACAGTGCTCTAGAAATCTCACACAAAGATATGTTTCCCTTTGCATTTTAAGGTCTTATAACACATAAAACATCAATGTGATGATAAAAATTCACAAATGCAAAATGATTGCCATTAATGAATGGCTACCTAAATAGTGAGTAACCCAGAAAAAATGTTGACAAAGTTTATTAAAAGCATTTGTGACAAGCTAATATGGTATACTCGGTATCTTCTTAACATACTTTCAGGATTTCAGAGGAATACATTTAAGAAGAAAAAGAGGATAATTTTAATTTAGACTTTATCATGTTTTAAAAGCACAGTCCACCAACAGTTTTGAGACTAAGAGTTGGCTGCTTCAGACTTTCATCTAAGATAGCCACAGAAGGGATGTAATGTCTTAAAGGCAAAATGAGAAAAGTAGTCATAATGTGAGTTTAATAGCATGAGTTTATAAGCAATGATTTTGTTACTGTTTGCTCTCATCTGTCCTAAATTATCTTAAAAGTACCCACTTTTCTGATAGAGAAGATAAATTTTGGCTAATGACAGTTTTTGTAGATGAATTCAGCCCTCAACCCAGTGTACAAAAGTAACTGCCCCTGTTAATACTCGTGGTTCACCACAGTACTGGCTACACCAAAGGGTATGGCAGAAGGTACGGAGCCAGACAAAGATTTATTTCTAGTCTGCACCCTACCTTGTGAAACTGTGGTGACAATATTACTACAGCTTTATTAAAGGAAGGTTTTACTTAGGGACTTAGAATTTAGACTTTACCTAATAGAAGTAGTATGAGTGCTGCAGTATATACCACATTACTGTCCTACTTGAGCAATTCTAAGTTCTTACTGGTTACCTAATGAAGTTACCAGACACTGAAAGTAGAAATGGCTCAAATTCCCAGTATATTTCAGTGTCTTTTTGGTGGAATAAGATATTCCGAGCATTTCTTGCTTGTTCTGTGATTTATTCTTTTAGATACAGTGATAATATATTTTATGTAGGACATATAATATGTATTTGACTTGGGATTACATGTAACCATTTAAAATTAAAATATAAGTGGAAGTTATTTAGCCTGATTCAAACTGGTGTGCAGGCTTTTGGGATATGATTTTTTCCTTTATAAAGTTCTATAATTTCACAGATATTTTTAATTAGAGTTAGTCTAGATTTTTTGGTGCAGTATGCCCTCAGAAGAAGGCCTTAATATTTTTCAATATTCAGATGGAAAGTTTTGTTTTTGTTTTTGACTTAGTCTCCTGAAAGTATTCTGAGTGACTACTGTGACTGAGAAGGCTTTTAAACAGTGCCTGTCTTTTGCTCTTATTTGATCACCTCATCTTTCTAGACTCCCCATAGCCATATACCACTTCCTCCCACTTGGTTTATGTTGGAGACATTTCCAATTTCAGAACCATGTCAAAATCTTTCCTAGCAAAAACCTACATTTTCTTTGTAGATTTGGAGTCTATCGAAATTAGGATGCCCTCAGAGGAGAGGCTCACTTTTGTCTTGGAATGTGCAGCTATTTTAGCAGCAGCCTGATACTCCAGGCCCAGTTAGTTAGGCATTGAAAAGATGTGTTTAATCACAAACTTAAGCTGTTTAAGATTGTGTGTGTGTGCTTGTGTGAGCACACACACGTATGCACGCACGGGCATGCTTATGTGAGCATCTTACTCATCCACCATGCAGAGGTAAAGCAGCTCTGAAAACAAAACTCCCGACTGCAGAAATGTCCCTGCTTTCCTCTGACTAGTATGGGGCACTTAAAGCTCCAGCCTCACTATTCAAAGTGTGATCTGCCTGGACCAATAGCATCTGGGTCTTAGGGAAGCTTATTAAATATACAGAATCCAAGCCCCACCCCAGACCTACTGAATCACAATCAAGAATCCTAATGTGGTTCATAGGCAGTTTAAGGTTTGAGAAGCCCTGGTCTGTAGAGTATGGTTCACAGGCAGGTGTGGTGATCCTGAGGAAAGCCTTTGTTTTCCTTATGTAAATTAAAGGCACAGTCTACATGGGAGGAATCATTGAATTTAGTACTGATAATCTAAAGTGGGTCCGAGTGCACATTTATCTCCTAATTTAATTCCTTAAAAACTCTTAAGGAAGGCGCACTCTATCCCTTTTCTATCCTTTAACACCTTAGTATTTCATTTTAGCATTTTTCATTGTTTAAAAAGCCAGTTCAGAGTGTGGGCAAAGGCAAAGCCTCAAAAAGAGCCCAGGTGAAGTCTCATCTTCTCCCCACATACTTAAGGCTCTGTGTCCTGCTGAGGACGGAGGAAGGTGCCGTTTGAAGCAGCTGAGGGGAGACAGACTCAGGAATAGAGAAGTTAATAATGGAAGAAGAGAAAACAAAAGTGGCCAAAATAGGTCAAAAAGCCTCTCAACGATGACAAATGGCGGTAAAAGGTCAGGGGCAGAAAAACAATTATCAAGTGGTGTCAGCTACTCTTCCCTCCCCCGCACTCCAACGCCTCAACAGCTAAGAAGCTTTCTGGCCAGGAGCTGAGGTTTGCTTTCGAAAGGAAAAATGGGTTTGGCTTTATTTTTCTCCCAGAAAATTGTCTCGGCTTGAGTTTGGGACAGCTGGCCATCAGCCTGTCCTGCCCAGGCCGCCCGCGCCGGCCTTGCTTGCGGCGCCCTGCTGGAGGCCGCAGCTGGTGCCCTCCGCAGCCAAGGCGCCCAGCCGGCCTCGAGGGGCGCAGTCCGGACTCAGCGCTGACCTCTCGGCCCTCCGTGGCGCCGCTCTGAAAGGGTACCGCAGAGGCGAAGCTGCGAGTCTGGTTAACCCCTCTCCGCCCATGCTCAAGACCACCCCCCCCTGCCCCGCCCCGCCCCACCATGTCCCCAGCGCCACTCTCCCTCGGGTTGCTGCCCCGGCCCAGGAAAGGCAGACGCGCTCGCTCGACAGCAGAGGCTCCTAAGGCACCAAAGTGCCCAGGTGTGTGCCTCTGGGGTCTGCGCCGGACGGGGCTCAGTGTCCCCAGAGCAGCCCGCCTGCCCGTCGGCCAGCTCGCGGTGCCGAGCTGAGCTCTGGCGCCGCGCTCCTCCTCCTTATTCCCGCGCGGCTCGGCATCCCGGGGGAAAGCTGCGGGAGGGCAGGTTGGCAAGTGCCGGGCCGCGGGAGGCAGCTTTGGGCAGAGAAAGCCTCTGCCGCTCTTGCTTCCAGGCCGAGGACTGGGCTTCTCTGTTGAGCCGGTACTGGGCGATACCTTTTCCCTATACCTCAGGGTCGCTTTAGGCCTTTTGCTATTTATTTGTGCCAACATCCTTTAAATTGATTCTTTTCTCTATTCCTCCTTAAATTCTTCCTTCTTTCAAAATTACTGGCATGGATTCTTTTTCTCCTTTCCAGATTATATAAACATCACACACACACACACACACACACACACACACACACACACAGTCTTCAGCAGCGATTACTGTGTTGACACCACTTCCACTCTGTCTCCCCTGATCAGCGCTTCTGGCGAACTCATTTGCACGGGGACTCGGCCCTCTCTTTTCCTGGCGAGGCTTTTGAACTTGTCGCCAAGCCAGTACCTCTGAGAGAAGGAAGTGCAGTCGGAGGCGAAGGAAGCATGACGCCTGCCCCCAGTTAGATGCTCTTCAGATAATCTGCAACCAAGTTCGCTGATAAAATATTTAGTAAAGACCCGGTAAACATCACTGCAAATACATTAAGGCACTTCAGCCCGACAGCTTATGATTATTTCAAAACTTAAAAAGGAGATCATAGATTGTCACTGTTTCTGTGCTCAACCCAGAAACCGAACCTTCCCGAGGTGGGTGGATTGGTGGGTGAGTTGCTGCCTTTCGCCCCCTTTCACCCCCCTCCTGCTTATCGCTGTGGCTCTCAGCAGCGGTGATTTATTTATTTACGTATGTAGTTAAAAAGGTGGGGGTGGGGGGCGCCTAGGACAGGCAGGACCTGCTCACAAAGCACCGGCTCAGGTGTTGTGTGCTTCTGTATTAACTGGAAAAGACAGACTCTGGAACTTTTACAGGGCGAGAAGAGGCCACCGGCTCGCGCTTTGTATACTTTGCACTTGAAATCGTTACATTCAACTGAATATTTGGCTCATTCAGATCCGAAAAGTCTCCTAGCATCGTTGAATTCCCTCCTCCGCCCCTCCGCTCTAAAGAGGGGAAGGGGAGGGGAAGGTAGGAAATGTTTAGTAAATTGCACATCTTTGAATCTTCCTAAAGCAGTGGTCACAAAGCTTAAAGGTGACACAACAGTGCTCACGTAAACCAACACACATTCCCCACCCCCAAGCCAACAATAAAATCATCCCCTTCAATTTGCCATGATCGTCGCGACCAGGAGCCAGGTGATTATCCTAATTAATGTCTATCTAATTAAATTACTGTCAGCAGTTAACCAATGGCAGGAGCCGTTTCATCGGCTGCACAAGCAGCAAGATCAAAAGTGAGCCTTTTCTGATTGCTGCATAGTGTCAATTGGCCAATCTCTTCTCCCAGGGAAAAAAAAAAGTAAATCAAACCTTTGAGAAGCATTTGCTGGTTGAAGTGCTTTCTGTCTAGTGAGGGGGTCTGTGGATTTCTAGTTTATGATAAATAGGACTTTAAAAACCAGGGACGGGAGGGCGAGTGTTCAGGTTCTAGAGCTATGCAGCTGGAGCACTGCCTTTCTCCTTCTATCATGCTCTCCAAGAAATTTCTCAATGTGAGCAGCAGCTACCCACATTCAGGCGGATCCGAGCTTGTCTTGCACGATCATCCCATTATCTCGACCACTGACAACCTGGAGAGAAGTTCACCTTTGAAAAAAATTACCAGGGGGATGACGAATCAGTCAGATACAGACAATTTTCCTGACTCCAAGGACTCACCAGGGGACGTCCAGAGAAGTAAACTCTCTCCTGTCTTGGACGGGGTCTCTGAGCTTCGTCACAGTTTCGATGGCTCTGCTGCAGATCGCTACCTCCTCTCTCAGTCCAGCCAGCCACAGTCTGCGGCCACTGCTCCCAGTGCCATGTTCCCGTACCCCGGCCAGCACGGACCGGCGCACCCCGCCTTCTCCATCGGCAGCCCCAGCCGCTATATGGCCCACCACCCGGTCATCACCAACGGAGCCTACAACAGCCTCCTGTCCAACTCCTCACCGCAGGGCTACCCCACGGCCGGCTACCCCTATCCACAGCAGTATGGCCACTCCTACCAAGGAGCCCCGTTCTACCAATTCTCCTCCACCCAGCCGGGGCTGGTGCCCGGCAAAGCGCAGGTGTACCTGTGCAACAGGCCCCTTTGGCTGAAATTTCACCGCCACCAAACGGAGATGATCATCACCAAACAGGGAAGGTAATGCTACATTCTTGTCTACCGCCGTTCCAGGCGAGATCCGGGGGCAAGCGCACCCAGGTTGTGACCGCCGCGGCAGCGATGATTTAGGGTCGGGAGCGGAGTGGAAGGCGCTCGGGTGCGCCCTAGGGTTGGCTGGTTTTGGAGAAGGGGAAAGTGGAAGGGATGACCACCACGGTGATGTTGGTGGGGGGAACTCCGCTCTCAGAACGTGGTCGGAGAGGCCATCAGTGGCCAGCGGAAGGCGAGAAAGAGGAAGAGCCTCCGGCCAGCGGCTGGGCGATGGGAGGGACGCACCAACGCCGGCATGCACGGACAGGTGGAGATGCAGGTCGCCAGCCTGGCTCTCCACCTGAGCAGTGATACCTGCCGACTCTCCACTGCAGCTCGTCCGCCTCTCTCCCAGACTTGGGTCCCACTTCTTTTTCTCTCCCACCGCCCCGTTTCTAATCCAGCAAAACATTCGTTCATATACGCTGCAAGAACAAGTTTTTCTTTGCTATCTGGCGCCCCGCTTCTTGCATTTAATCTTTAACATTTATGTTTCTTTTTTCCTTGTTTTCTCCCCCCCCTTAATTTAAATAGGCGCATGTTTCCTTTTTTAAGTTTTAACATTTCTGGTCTCGATCCCACGGCTCATTACAATATTTTTGTGGATGTGATTTTGGCGGATCCCAATCACTGGAGGTTTCAAGGAGGCAAATGGGTTCCTTGCGGCAAAGCGGACACCAATGTGCAAGGCAAGTCCTTCCAATTAACACATTTTCTTGACACTTATTTAGGTGAGAATGATTAATTAAAGCCTTTGTGGACTGGCTAGAGCGACTTTTAAAGCGATCGGCCAATGACTTCTAAAAGGAAACGAGGGGGACAAGGGGACAGACTGAGCAGTGAGAGGGGGGAGGATTATGCAAAAGCTATTTTAATCACCCCCTGTTAATAGGAAGAAAGATTGGCCTAAAAAAGCCCCAGCTAATGGGCCTCACAGTGGAGTAAAGGGTGTGTGTGTGTGTGTGTGTGTGTGTGTGTGTGTGTGTGTCCTATTTGGTGAGGAGTTGGGACTGGGCAGTGCCCAGGGCATATGTAAACAACGTCTATCTTTCTCTAGGAAATCGGGTCTATATGCATCCGGATTCCCCCAACACTGGGGCTCACTGGATGCGTCAAGAAATCTCTTTTGGAAAATTAAAACTTACGAACAACAAAGGAGCTTCAAACAACAATGGGCAGGTCAGTGGCTCAAGAGCTCGTGCCCTCGCGCGCGCTCGCTCTCTCTCCCCTCTCCCACCCGTTCCTCCCTGACATCCCGTTCGTCAATTTAAAGCAGCATGCGAAACTGGGTACGTTTCTTTGCTTCATTAAAAGGACTTCAAAAATTCTATTTTCATCTTCCAAATTTATATGAAATCTGTAAAGTTGTTCTCCTTGACACCACCGCCCCTCGGCCCAAATTGGGAATTCCTGACCTTTCCAAGTACAAATACTGTTTGATTTTGAGAAGGAAATTCACAAGAGCTGCAGGTTGTGAAAATCTTTGTTCCTCCTCCTTAAAGGAGGACTAGGAGAAGGGCCCTGAGGATCGGGCGGTCGGGTTCCGTTTCCCTCCGGTGTCCCAGCGGATCCTCGCTCTCTGCCCCAGTCAGCCGGTCACCAGCCAGGCGAGTCCCGCAGTCCGTTAGCCGGGCCTAGCGGGGCCGGCCCGCGGAGCGCAGCCGGGCGCACACGGCCACGCGGACAGCGACCGCGTTAACATGCCGCCCCGCGCTCCCCTCTCTCTCCGCCGGACAGATGGTGGTTTTACAGTCCTTGCACAAGTACCAGCCCCGCCTGCATGTGGTAGAAGTGAACGAGGACGGCACGGAGGACACCAGCCAGCCTGGCCGCGTGCAGACATTCACTTTTCCCGAGACTCAGTTCATCGCCGTCACCGCCTACCAGAACACCGATGTAAGGAGACCTAGGGGTCGGGCGCGCAGCGGACCGCACAGACCTCTAGCGCTCCCGCGGACATCCCCCCGGGCCATCCAGGGCTCATGCACTAGCAGCACTAACATCAGCAACAGCTGGCTCCGCTGCGCGTTTGAGGCGTAGGGCTGGGGGCCTGCTAGGCACCCTCCCTAAATACCAAGCGGGTGGGAAAATGCTTGCTATTTGTCTCCGTCGCGGGCCATCCGGGCCACCACCTTACAAGGGGCCAGGATTTCTAGGGCCTCTTCTTTTGGGAGTTTTAATTTGGTCCTCAAACTAGAACAGATTAAAATCTGTTTTTTTTTTTTTTTTTTAGTCTCTCTTTCCTTTACAAAACAAGCAGATTTCCCCCTGCATTATTCTTGGCAAGCTTTGGCATCTAAAAAAAAATTTTTTTTTAAATCCCAGAACTGATGGCTGAAATGAACAAACATCACTGTTCTGGAAGATCAAAAGAACATACACATTTTTTTATGTGAAAACTACAATAAATCAAATTACTGAGGGCTATGGAATGAATTTTCTAGCACTTGAACCTCTTCAGTATTTGCAAGCCTGCAAAAACTGATTTTAGTGGCAGATTTGACTGCTAGGAATGATGATAGGGGTTTTTTGTGTTTGTTTACTTAAATGAAAACATGCATTTATTTAAAAATCAAATCTGATTTTAAGTTGCAACTTGCAATTTCTCAGGTTGTGAATCAGAAGAGATCAACTTTTTTAAAAATACAGTGAAACGGTTAAAATAGGCAACATTTGGCGATGAATTCAAGTTCCCCTTAAAGATTTTTGTCTGAGTAAGTGTACTGTGTGCAACAAGCTTTTAAAAATGTGAGTTTGAAACAATTTAGAACACATAGGAAAGCTAGTTGAAAGCAATCCTTTAGTTTTAGGCATCATTAATTTAAACATGTTCCTTGCAACTTTCATGATACTTTTTCTTTTTTTCTTTCCCTCCATTCCCTCAAATTTTTCAGTTAGGAAAACCTTGCTATTTGATAAAATTGTAGGCCTTAACCTCCTGTAAAAGTGGCAGATGACATATTCTCAAATACCCAATCTTCCTGTGTGGAAGGTGAGATCTCATTCATTCTTTTTTCTCTTTCCCAGATTACACAACTGAAAATAGATCATAATCCCTTTGCAAAAGGATTTCGGGATAATTATGACACGTAAGTAATTTTGTACCGTCTCAAATAGTTGTGGAATTGGGCTTTAGGTCAAAGGTGGATTATTATGTACAAAGCTTTTGGAAACTAGAATGTGTGAAGACAGGGTTGTTTCAGAGATTTTCGCTTTCTTTTTTTATTGGCTCCCTGGTGACCTTATGGCTTGGTACTTGCCTGGTTTTGGTCAAAGTTTTCCTCCACTTATTTTTAGCTTTCCTGTGAATTACAAAGTTGTTGGCGAGCCACTGGGGCTGGCTGGCTGACTGGGGAAGCTGCCCTGGTTCCCGGGTGCGGGTGCTGTATGTGGCACTGCAGATGCTCAGCTCAGATTGTCTGTGTCTGAAACGGGCAATTCTGCCTGAAAGTGCATGTGGCTCTGGCAGTTGTTACAGTCTCCTTGGCATATGTGACTTTTATTTACCCATTTCCAAGTTTGTGTAATAGCATTTCCTGTGCAAGTTTACCATGGACTGAATAAAAATGCGCACCCGCCACAGGCGAGTTTATGAGCAGAAGCTCTGTTACGGTCATTTCAGGCTTTAGGAAGGACTCAGATGCCATTGCTTGTATATTATTTCTGAGCTTCAAAAGAAAAATATTTCCTCTTATCTTTTGTATCTAGGTAGTGCTTTAATTAAATGTGTTGGTTCCCTTTTCTTCAGGCCTCCCTTACCTGTCTCTATCTCTTTTCTATCAAAAGGCTATTCTCTGGGGCGACAATAGGTATAAACTGAATGCTTTCTGGGCTTGTTCTGGCATTCTCATTCAGGAGCCAGTCATGGTGCCAAAGAGTTCAGATAGTGTTATATAGCAAAATCTAAATCTGGATTGTGCCCCCCTCCCTGGCTTTTTCTGACCATAAGAGGGAACGGTACATACATCTTAATTTCATGGCTTACATTGAGGGCCTGGGATAGAGATAAAAAGTTGAAGCTATCTTTGAGTAGGAATAGATTAAATGTGTGGGGAGACAGCTGGCTGCCTCTATACCCAGGCAGATACCAACCTTTTCTCCTGATATTTTATAACAAATTGAAAAGAGAGTCTTGATATTACTGCTTATAATCATCATCTATATCCCTCAAAAGTAGTCCAAAGGAAGCAAGGCTCATCAATATGATTCCCCAGAATAAAAACTTGGCTACTCTAGTCCTCACAATCTGAAAAGGTGTGCCCAGCACAGTGGAAAGTGTGTGGCCCAAGAGACCAGAGATGTTGGAGGAGAGTCTTGTAGATTTTGAGCTTTTAATTCTGTTGTGAACATCTGTTCAAAAGCATTTTATTTTGCACAAATCAGTTCAGTAATCCCAAGTGGGTGGGACCTGGGTGGGCATCTAAACTGTATCTTTTGCAAATTGCTTTTTTCTTTTTAAAATATTGTGGTGATAAACAGAGAAGATATTTGCACCTTGCTAGTTATGTTCCCTTCCTGCCTCTCTCTACTTCTCTTATTTGAAACTGGAATTAAATTTCAGGAGGGAAATTTTGTGCAGTAAACAGAATGGAGCTGAGCAGCCACAGCCTAACTCTCACCTGCCCCTCCTTCTCTGGCTGCCTTCTGTTTGAAAAGCCACTTCCCTCTGATCTTAAGTCACTACAAATTTTTCATAAAAGCATCTTTACCTACACACACACACACAAAAAAAATCTTAGATTTTTAGAAGATAGGGAACAGCTGAGTCGTTTATGACACTCTCCCCTTCCCCTTTTATGTTGGTTATTCTGTCATGGCTCAATTTTGGAGGAACAGGGAGAACTATAAGAGTTCAGAGGGTACTAGGAGCTTGCTTGGCCACTCACCAGGGAATCTCCTCCCCAAAGGATTAAGGCCTGACAAGACTGAGGCTCTCCTTCAAAACAGTCTGTTGACTAAAGATTAAAACATTTATGTGTGAGCTAAATAAAAAGGGAGGCATGTGTGTATGTGTATGAGAAAACACTTCTACCGATCTTCATCCAATCCTTGGTTTCCTGTCAATTCTAATGGGATTTTCTAGGCCCAGGGCCTAAAGTTAATCCTTGATTATTTTATTTAAGGTAATCCCCAACAACACAAATACCGTCAGTGATTGGGCAAGTTATTTAACTTCCCTTTGCCTCAGTGTTCTCATCGGTAAAGTGGGATAATAATAATACCTAACTCAGGATTGTTGTGAGTTAAATAAGTTACCATCTGTACAGCCCTAGAGACAACAGTGCCTGGCACATAGTCAAGCTCTATAAGAGTTAGCTATTGTTAGTGGTCCATTGCTAAGAGTAGTTTGATAACTGTACTGTAAGTTTTCCCCAAAGTTTTTGCCAGTAATGGATCAAAAGCTGGGAAGAGAAGGTCAGAGTAAAGAACATCTTTTCTTTGTAAAAAGATATTTTTGACTGATGACTTTTTCCAAATAGTAATTCTTGTTTGTATTAGTAGAAGTGGGGATTAAAGGCTCACACAAGGGAAACAACAGACATTAAGGTGTCTTGGAGGCTTCCAGCAGCAATCCTTGGGTTTTAGAACACTGGTGAAGGCCAGTTTTTGATGATGACTGCAAGGGGCACAGCAGTTTTTTCCTAGGAGTTTCTTGAACTACCTAGAAAAAGGAGAGAAATCACCTGAACAATCTAACGGACACAAGAGGACTTAAAAGAGTGGAGGGGAGGGTGCCTTGCTTAAAAATTTCTCTCAGAAACTCTGACTGCAGAGGAAAGGCCAGCTGGGTAAATAGCATCTTAGTCCCTGGGTAAATCTGCCTTAATGTTGTGTACATATGTTGGAGAAGCCCCTGCTTGTGCCCCTTAGTCCTCTGTACACTTGACAAGAGACAGCAAGTGAAGAGGGAAGCCTTTCTCTTGATGTTCTGTATCTTGCTCAGATCCCTGCATAGACAAATTGGCCCCTTTATAATTCCACGATTTATTATGGAGAGGATACAGGTCTGTGACCTTTTGTGGTCTCCATCCTGGATGGCAAGCTACAGACGGAGAGTGTGGGGGTGGGAGAAAGTGGAGGAGGCCTTCTCTTCTGCCCTTCCCCCTTCAAGGGACCTCTGCGCCACCCCTCGGTTCTCTCTCTCTCTCCCTGCCCCGCAGAATCTACACCGGCTGCGACATGGACCGCCTGACCCCCTCGCCCAACGACTCGCCGCGCTCGCAGATTGTGCCCGGGGCCCGCTACGCCATGGCCGGCTCTTTCTTGCAGGACCAGTTCGTGAGCAACTACGCCAAGGCCCGATTTCACCCGGGTGCGGGTGCGGGCCCCGGGCCGGGTACGGACCGCAGCGTGCCGCACACCAATGGGCTGCTGTCACCGCAGCAGGCCGAGGACCCAGGCGCGCCGTCGCCGCAGCGCTGGTTTGTGACGCCGGCCAACAACCGGCTGGACTTCGCGGCCTCGGCCTACGACACGGCCACGGACTTCGCAGGCAACGCGGCCACGCTGCTCTCCTACGCGGCGGCGGGCGTGAAGGCGCTGCCTCTGCAGGCCGCCGGCTGCACGGGCCGCCCGCTCGGCTACTACGCCGACCCGTCGGGCTGGGGCGCGCGCAGCCCCCCGCAGTACTGCGGCGCCAAGTCGGGCTCCGTGCTGCCCTGCTGGCCCAACAGCGCCGCGGCCGCCGCGCGCATGGCCGGCGCCAACCCCTACCTGGGCGAGGAGGCCGAGGGCCTGGCCGCCGAGCGCTCGCCGCTGCCGCCCGGCACCGCCGAGGACGCCAAGCCCAAGGACCTGTCCGACTCCAGCTGGATCGAGACGCCCTCCTCCATCAAGTCCATCGACTCGAGCGACTCGGGGATTTACGAGCAGGCCAAGCGGAGGCGGATCTCGCCCGCCGACACGCCGGTGTCTGAGAGCTCGTCCCCGCTCAAGAGCGAGGTGCTGGCCCAGCGGGACTGCGAGAAGAACTGTGCCAAGGACATAAGCGGCTACTATGGCTTCTACTCGCACAGCTAGGCCGCCTCTGCCGGGCCCGGCCCGGTCGCGGGCCCCGGACCCCCAGCAAGCCCCTCACAGCTCTTCCCCAGCTCCTCCTCCCCACAGTCCCACTTTGCGCACCCCTTCATTTTATTTGACCCTCGATGACCGTCTGCAGCGAATAAGTGTAGGTCTCCGAGTGTGATTTTAACCTTTTTTGCACAGCAGTCTCTGCAATTAGCACACCGACCTTCAACTTTGCTGTAAACCTTTTGGTTTTCCTACTCACTCTCCTTCTGTGAAATTATCCTCCTAATAATCCTCCTCCCCCTCGTCTTTTTCTCACCTCCTCCTTCTCTCTCTCTCTCGTAATGAAACTCTTCACCTTTAGGAGACCTGGGCAGTCCCGTCAGGCAGCAGCGATTCCGACCCGCCACGCCTCGGCCTCCCCATTAACCGTAGGATGTTGACTCTAGAACCTGGACCCACCCAGCGCGTCCTTTCTTAACCCCGAGTGATGGATGGATGGATGGATGGTAGGGATGTTAATAATTTTAGTGGAACAAAGCCTGTGAAATGATTGTACATAGTGTTAATTTATTGTAACGAATGGCTAGTTTTTATTCTTATCGTCAAGGCACAAAACCAGTTCATGCTTAACCTTTTTATCCCTTTCCTTTCTTTTCTTTTCCTCCTCCTCTCTCTCTTATTCTTTCTTTATCTCTTTGCTCTCTCTTTTTTAATTTTCTTGTGAGATAATTAACAATATTCTAGGAGGTTCTAGAAACATGAAATACTCAGTAGTGATGGGTTTCTCACTTCTCCTGAATCCATTGCATGAAATAATAACTATGTGCCCTAATGCACACAAATAGCTAAGGAGAATCTGCCCCAACACCTGTAAAGGATAGGTGTCTGTTCATAGGCAAGTCGATTCAGTGGCATGATGCCTGCAAAGCAAAGTTAACTGGAGTTGTATGTTCCCTCCCTTCCTTCTAAATAGAATAGCTCCACATCAGCAATATTATTTTGCCTTATTTGTTTTTCCCCAAAGTGCCAAATCCATTACTGGTCTGTGCAGGTGCCAAATATGCTGACAAACTGTTTCTGAATATCTTTTCAGTCCCCCTCCACCTTTCTATGCTGTAAATCTTTGTAATGAATACTCTACTAATGATATAGATGACTGAACTGTTGGTAATTATAGTGTAGTCTAGTGAAGATGAATTGTGTGAGTTGTATATTTTACTGCATTTTAGTTTTGAAAATGACTTCCCCACCACCTAGAAACAGCTGAAATTTGATATTCTTGGGAGAGCACTAGCATTAATGCAAGTAAGGCTGATTTCCCCCTCCTCTAAGTCTTGTTATATTTGATAAGGAGCATTAATCCCCCTGGAAATAGATTAGTAGGATTTCTAATGTTGTGTAGCAAAACTATACCTTTTTTTTTGTATTTTAAAATTAATGTGAAATATGCATCATACACAATATTCAATCTAGATTCCAGTCCACGGGGGGATTTTTCCTAATAGGAATTCAGGGTCTAAACGTGTGTATATTTTGGCTCTTCTGTAAATCTAATGTTGTGATTTTTATATTTGTTTCGTTTTGTCTGTGAACTGAATAATTTATACAAGTACACACTCCATTGAGAAACGTTTTGTTTTTTGCTCGTTTGTATCGTCTGTGTATAACAAGTAAAATAAACCTGGTAAAACACTAACTATGGTGTTTGAAAGCAGTTTACAGTTTGAAAATTAATTATTATAGGTGATTACTTTTAAGGGTTAAGGGAAGACTAGCCCGTCTACGCTCCAATACGGGCAGTCTGTTTAATGGGAACAACCTCCCATTTCCCCCTTAAATTAGTTTTATAGCACTACCAGGAATTACTTTTTCCTTCTTATTTGCAATTATTTAGTTCCCCAAGAGTCAAGTTTAACTTTTCTGCGCTCATTTTTTTTCCAGGAAAATATACGCACTTACCTCATCATATTTATCTGATTGTCTCTTAAGATGGAAATAATGCGAACAGGAAAAGGAGGGTCTTTGAATAAGGAGTTAAGAATTTCATGAAGAAAGGCGGGAGGCGTTGGGTGAGAGTAGGGTGTGATTTAAATGCATGTCAAGATAGGCTGTTGACCGCAGATTTCTAAAATTATGGTCTTACATACGAGGCCTTGGAGGTGAATGGCGACTCTGTAAACGCAAACACAGAACCGCCTACATTTCTTGAGTGGATGGTTTCAGAAGATTGGGAGGGGGTGTGAGGAAAGGACCCATAGAAAAAATTCGTAGAAGGGTTGTTTTAACCACTGAGCTTAAAACTTGCTTTTGGGAGGTATCTAGGGGTACCACTCTATCCTTTCTATAATGGAATCTCTGTGCCAGTGCCATCCAGGCCAGATCCCTGTCCCCTGAGAACAAATGCAGACACGCGGAATTTCAGACTGGGAGGTGCTGCGTCTTAGCTAAGGAATCCGCTGAGATCTGCCTTCACCTCATGGAGAAGCGATTTTTGTACTTTTGTCTCCCAAGAGACGTGATCCAGGAAAGAGGCGGAAAATGGTTCACCATTTTTAGTCTGGGCCAGCCTCAGGTTACGAGACTAACTTTGCCACCACCTAGAGATTGTCCTGTGTCCCCTCTGCAGTTTGACAGATGTAAAGAGGCTTCGAATTTCCAATTAAAATGAAAATTCGAGGGAGGATAAAACTGACTTGCCTCCCCTGGACAATTCCGCCACTAGACGGCGTTCCGCGGAGTTTTGTCTGCCACATAGAAAAGCCATGACTGATTTTCCTTTGTGTCTCCTTCTCCTTCCCCATACCTAAGAACTAAACAAGAGGACAAAAAGTACAAAACACGGTGCATGCGTAGCGAGTGAAGTGGAGCAGTGCATTCATGCAGTCACCCCTCCGACCCGGGCCGTGCCGCTCGGCCCCCGCCGCACACTCCCGCCGAGCAGGAGGCGCACGTGCGGCGGGAGGGCGCGGGCCGGGGCGAGGGGCAGCCGGGCCTGAGCGCGCCGGGCCGCGGGGGCCGCGCTCCTCTCTCCGGACCGAGGCCTGGCCCGGCCCGTCGCCTTCGGGACAGAGTCACCGTGAGCAAAGGAGTCAGTGTCATGTGCGTAAACAAAGCTCTTAGAACCGGGGATAGATTTCACAGGAACGTAGTGCCTTGTACTGAAAGACGCGCTTTAGCTGGTATTAGGAAGTACTTAAAAAAATCGGGGAGGTCGTTTCCCTTGCAGCTCCGCCACCATCTGCTGTGTGGACTGAGTCAGCGTGAGGTAAATTTGCAGCTTCGCGCTCCTCTCGGAGGCAGTGTGCTTTCTTGTCCCTGTAAAACATGATCATTTCTCCTCGCTTCCAAGAAGTCTAGGGTGTCTAGTGGAGTGACGCTGTCAGTGTGTCTGAGAAGCTGCTGCTGTTCAAAGGAAATCGGAGTTTGGAGTTGGGAGGCCCTTTGGGAGTCAAAGTGCGTGACCCGGGTTAGAACAGAGTTGCTTCTCCATGTCCGTGAGGGTAGGGGTCAGCGTATGGGCGGAGAGGAACGGCGAATGCTATCCGTACATTCAGATTTCCTCCGTTTTCAACAGTGTATTTTCAAAAAGAAAAGAAAAAGAAGGCAAGCGTGCGACTAGCACCTTACTCTGGCTCGTGCCTTCCCGCCACTCGCAACCCGCGCCATCTTGACTCACTTTCAGTGTCACTCGGAGCCGAGCGCGGCAGCCGCAGGTGCTGCTCGGCCGCAGAGATGCTGCTGCCTGGGTTCCTAACCTTCCAGTGGACGCGGCGCGTCGGTGTAGACGGAGGCGGGGACACAGGGCGCAGCTGAGGTCGAGGGCTTCGGCGGCGGGAGGCAGGTCGGTCCTGTCCCCAAGGCGAGGCCGCAGCTTGGCACCGGCGCACCCGAGCCCAGACCCGCAGGGACGGGCGTCTGAGGAGCTCGCTCCAAGAGCGGGGACACTCCAGGGGCCTGGGCTGGCGCTCTCCTGCTTCGCCGTCGGGCGGGCGGACGGGCGACTGTGCCCAGGCGGTGCCAGCCTGGCGTTCGGGCTGAGAACCAGGCTGTGGGTTGAGAGTGGGAGCACAGGCCCAGGTTCAGGCCTTGGGTCCTGGCCGGGTCCAGGCGGTTCTCTGAGTGCCCCGGACCCCCGAACCCCCGCAGGTCGAGAAGGGCCTTGACTCAGGCCTTAGGGCGCGGCCTCTGCCCGCTGCTGCTTTTCGCGCGCTGCTCCCTGAGAGCTAGGCCGGGCTGTGCGTTAGGACTCAGGACGTGGATACCTTTTTAGCACTGCCAGACATTTACTGAACAGTTTCTTTCAAAAATCAGGTTGTTTCTGTCTTTAGGACCGACTTACATCACCGGAGCTTTTTAAGATACAGTAATTTAGTGTCTGTAAGAGAACTTTCTGCGCCCCTCACCTCCTGCAGTTACATTTTCTTATGACTCCCACGGCTAAAACTCTTTGTGATCCACCATTTTTTGGATATTAAATATTTATCTTTTTAGCACTGAAGCTTTCTTTAAAGGATTATATTTTTCTGTGTAAGATGCAAGTTAGGCACAAAGCTTTGTTGAATAGAGGCCATTTATATTCCCAGAGAATTTAAAATGCTCCACATATATTTGGACAATGTATGTGTGTTCATAAGCGATTTTTATAAAACGTTCAGCCTATCCTCAGGTGCAGCAAAATGTAGGCATTTTGGCCATGAGATAGGAAAAAAACCAGAACCTATGATCCTGTATGAAAACAAATCTATGTAGATTGTCTTGAAAGAAATACTAACAAGTATTATTTTTAGACAAACTACTTATGAAGTAGTAACTTTGAAGCCTAGTGATTCAATTCAGTTAGAAAAATATTTAATTTATTCTGGTATGTTGGCAATTGTTTGGCTAATTTTGGTATTTGAAAGAGTAATATTTCAGCCTAATATTAGTGAAATCAGTTTTTTTAAAGGTAGCTGAGAATTTTAAAGCAAGTTTAATCTATATGATTTATTGATGTTACAATCTGAGAGCAAGATTTACTTTTGGACAGTCAGATTTTCTTTTGCTGGAACAAAATAAGAGTATCCGAGAAGACAGAGACAAACTAGGCAAAATTTTAGGCATTGCATTATACTTGATTTAATTCAGTTGCTTTGAGATTTGTGTGTCTTCCTGGTTCCCGTCTTCAGTTTGTATGTTAGATTGCCACACATTTAAAAATATATTCACTTGAAAGAAAACCCCACTGCTTTCACAATAAAGTAAAGTTGATGGTGTACAAGTCCCTGGCCTCATCTGAGCTGATTATATCCTCCTTGCATGTATTTTACACCCACAGTATGGTTTGCAGCAGTGTTCAAGGCATGGCGTGAAAAATTTGATTTGAATAGTTCCATTAAAGTAATGAAAAAAAAACCCCATAGCTTAATAGACCTTCTAGTGATAGCTCCCCCTCTTACTATGTTAACTCGGAAATAAATATGTAATCTAGTATTAGGAACATGGCATTTAGAAGACCCTTGCTGGTAATATTTAATTTAATAAACATACTAACTGTGACATTATTAATGCAGTGAAGCTTGTACCACAAGCTGATTCTTTCAGGTTGTTTGACCTATTACTTATCACCAGATTCCTTATAAACATACCGTGCAATTTCTAACTTGAATTGTATATTAAAATTATTCTGAACTTCAACTCTTTAAAAGTATCTACATGTCAGGGCACTCATATTATATACAAAGCATTTATACTTGGGTATCCTGGCACACCTTTTATGAGGAGGAAGAGGGAGTTTAGGAGGGGAGAACATCTCTAGTGATATGCTTTTGGTTTTTTTATCCAATATAGTTATTTTATTCCAACACTAGTAGGAAGAAAAAGGAATATAAGGTTAAGTTTAGGGGCAACAGTTGACCCTGAATGTTGATAGTTATACTAAGTTTTAAGAAATGGCAAATTAATTAAACTTTCTAGTTTAAAAAGAAAACAAATCTTGTTTATATTAGGTTTAGTGCTTATATTAGGTTTATTTAGGTTTAGGTTTAATACATCTCTTCATGTTAGCAAAAGGGTGCTGTATGGGAAGAACACCTTTACGTTACAATTTTATCAGGTGCCTGAAAAGGAGAAAAGCCAACAATGTTGTTCTCAAGCCACAGGGTCTTCCTAGCTCACATTTAAACTTTCAAGATGTATTTGTCATTTATTTTTCCATTCCTAGTATGAAAGGGAAGGCATTTTTCAATCTTAGGAAAATTCAGAAGCAATTTTTTGGTTCTCAGTTAATTCAGTTTCATCTTAAAAGTTCAAATTTAGCAAAGCACATGTTCCCTTGTTCATGCCAAGTGTGATAAAAACTAGTCGAAAAATAAAACCATTGCAAACAAGTAGAACACTGCACTTCACTGCACACTATACAGGCCACATCATTTCTAGGTCTGATGTCACTGCCTGCTGGGTTGCCATTTGTGGGCACATGTAAGTCTGCCTTTGAAAGCTGATAGAAGGCACTACTATTTCAGATACGTATGTGTGTTTGAATTATGTGTGTTTTAAATATCCTCTTTGAATAGTGATATGCACACCCGTGAATATTCAAACATTTGCCATCTTTTATCAACAAAAGGTTACTCTTTTTAGAGCTCCAGGATGTTATTAATATTTTCTCCCTATGCATTAGGAGACAATACTTTCTTTGTATCCAAAATTTGAATTAGCAAAATCACCTCTACCCTTTTGTAAAATGGTCAAATTAGAGGCTACTTTGTGGAATTTTAACTTTTTAAATTAGTTGTATTTATAATATCACTTTTTTTTAGTTTAACATCCTTGGCCTTAAATGACTAAAATATACATGTATGTTATATAGATTCATTTTAGGCCATTTACAATCAATATATTTTATGAGAACTTTTCAGTTATTATATAGATTTCTGTTATTTTGAATGGCTTGCTTGATTGGGAATTTACTGAAGGCAAAATCTTACTTTTAAAAAATGTTTCAAAGGTGGCTAGAGTTTTGTAACCTGATATGTTTTTGAATTGAAAAACTATAATTTTGGATATTATTTTACCAAATAATAGCAATGTTTACTACTCAGCACCTTCCTTTGAGAAAATAGAAAGTATAATGAGGACTTATCCTTTCACAGTTTACTTACCATTGAATGCTATGTATTTTGTTCAAATAAAATCTTTTTTTCTACCTCCGTCTTACTTTGCTATTTTTTAAAATGACTGTGTTCTTAATAATTCTTAGAGATCATTCACCTTTGGGATTTACTCTCTTAATTTATGCTCATATTCTGCTTTGTTCCTGTAGAGAAAGGCAAGAAACATAGTGACTTCCCTCTCAACAAATTTGTTCTTTCCTCCTCCAACTCTGTACTCTCTCTGACACTCATTTTGCCCTTGTTGACTGTCTTGCCAACAACTTTTTTTTTAACCTCCTCTTTTTTTCTCAGGCTACCACCCTGAATCTGAATCTTTGTAAAATCTATGCCTGATTCATCAGTTTGTTTATTTCGGGTCAGAACTTTTATGCTTTGTCCAAAAGCAATTGTAAAGTTTTTGGGAAAAACATCAGGTAGAATGTGTCTTTCTATTTAACCCCTCCAGTGTTGTTGTTGTTGTTTTTTTTAATTTGTGCTTTTTTCCCTATATACTTATATAATTACTTCATCCCTTGATATTCACTTTTCTATTACCCAGTTTCTTTGTGTATTTGTAAAAGGACAGCTTAATATTTTTATCTTTTTTGGTATTTCTGTTGTCTTCTTTACACATAACATTCTTAGCTATGTAAGGCACTGCATTTAACCCTGCTTTCTTTTGTTGTACTTAGGACCATCTTTCAATGCTTTCTTTGATCTTTTTCAAATCAGCTTTCTCATTTGCACGGACATTACAGTCTTTCTTGCTGAGTTCACCGGTGTACTTTTAACCAAATGTAATGGCCTTATTGCAGACTAATCTTTATTCTCTTAGCTATTTTAAATCATAATTAGTTCTTTGGGTGATTCAGAACCATATATTCTGCAGACCCTTCACTCTTGCCTTCCCACTTCCAGCTTTTCTTTCATAGCTCTCTCTGCTGCTTTGCTTGCTTGCTTATTCATCCATCCATCCATCCATCCATTCATTCATTTTAAAGGTTTCTATAGTGTTTGGTTTTCACAGAGTATGTCCTCATATACCTCTTCTAAGAAAACTTGCTAGACATGTGATATGGAAGAATAGGGTGGGATAAAGAAGATCTGGTAATGTATTTCTTATATGTGTCTTCAACCCATTGCTTAACAACCTTCCCCTACCTAATGGTTTCTTATTTCTTGTAACGTGATACATTTTGATTGATACTGTTGATTGTCCTTCTTTGAACCATCTGATACCAACTCATGTTCTCTTTACTTTTAATTTTAACATGATGATGAAAATGAATTTTAAAAAAGTTAAATTTTCTTAGTTAATATTAATTTAACCCCTTAAGAAGATGGCAAATGAAGTATGTGTACCAACACCATTAAGAAGAAAGGATTTTTATGTCTATACAACTGTACATACTACATCTTACTAAGTAAACACATAGATATCAGCCCTTTCTCAACATAGCCACAAAAAAAATAAAGTACTAAACCCAAGAGATTCAGGCTTTGCAGATCATGAGAAATAGTTTTACTTGCATGACCACTTCTTTAGGAAACTTTTTGTTCCTGAGTTTCAGTGTTAAAGATACACACTTTAAATTTCATTTTCAATTTTTTTTGCTTTAGGGTCACCTTTCAAAATATAAGTTATGTGTGTGCGTGAGAGTGTGTGTGTATGTGTGTGCATAACAGCAGTGGCTTTCAAAGTTTGTAAATTGGGACTCACAGTAATAAATATATATACATATACATACACACAAAAGTATCACAAATAACATTTACCTTTATCACACTTGATATACTGATCTTTTTCTTTCAGGTTCAATTTCATTAAAAAAAACCTCTGCTTATAATCTAGTAAATTTATCTCATGATTCTCTAATGTACAGTGACTTGAAGATTGAAACCATTGCCATAGCAATACTATTAATTTGACTAGCCTAGAATGTCCTCAGTTTCCTCTTATATCTCTACACATGTATTTTAATATTTTTTTCCTAGAATGATAGAATATACATATTAGCAAAATAGAGGGAATCATTTCTTATTTAATAATTCAATAATAATATTGAGTATATGGCATAAAGGGTGATTGGGCATAAAGATGGAGAGACTGTTTTTAGCAATATTCTTTCAATGATGATCTGCAAGTTTTGTTTCTGTTTTTTTTTAATCTTTATGATATCTCTGTAAGATTGCTATATTTTATTTAGGACTTAATTTTTTTTAGGGATTTCATATTTCTCTTTCCTTCTTTTCTCCCCTCACCTCCATGTACATACACATATACTTACTCCAAGCATATTGATTTATTGAATATCAAGGTCACTTCTAGTCTTGGAGATCAGCAGGCCCGTACTTGCTGTGTGAAAATTTGCATGAACTGCCTCCTTCCCTTTCTTGATACTAAGGCACAACTGAATGGAGGGAAGGGGATAGTAGCGACTTCTCATATCCTCTGGGTCAGTGACTTCACATTAGAATCACCAGGGGAGTTTTAAAAATTCCGATGCCCAGATTCACAATCCATAACAAATAAATCAGGATGTGAATGTCTGGTGGTGAGATCCAGGCATCAGTACTTTTTAAAGATTCTTAGGTGATTCCAGTGTGCTTCAAAGTCTGAGAACCACTCCTCTGGGTTTTTGTGTATTTATGTATTTATTTATTTTTTACAGTTTAATACTGTAGTTCTCAACCCCAGGGGCCACAGATGGGTACTGGTCTGTGGCCTGTTAGGATCTAGACCACACAGCAGGAGGTAAGCGGCTGTGAAGCTTTATATTTATAGCTGCCCCTCATCGCTGGCATCACTGCTTGAACTCCTCCTCCTGTCAGATCAGCCTACATTAGGGTATCATAATAGCACAAACTCTACTGTAAACTGTGCATGCAAGGGATCTAGGTTGAGCTTTTGAGAATCTAATGCGTGATGATCTGAGCTGGAGCTGAGGCAGTGATGCTAGTGCTGGGGAGCAGCTGCAAATACAGATTATCATTAGCAGAGAGGTTTGACTGCATAATAAACA
The DNA here is from genome assembly GCA_963573855.1 of Lepilemur septentrionalis. NCBI lineage: Eukaryota > Metazoa > Chordata > Mammalia > Primates > Lepilemuridae > Lepilemur > Lepilemur septentrionalis. Next base: position 2,680 of record CAUYMX010046778.1, on the reverse strand, counting down.
TAATGCGCTTGAATCATCCTGAAACCATCCCCTGGTGCCCCTGGTCTGTGGGAAAATTGTCTTCCATGAAACCGGTCCCTAGTGCCAAAAAGGTTGGGGACCGCTGGTTTAATAGCTTTAATGGTGGCAAGCTGCATCTGTCCATTATAATTTCATGTCTAGGGACTATGGTAATAGTGACTTTCTTAAAAATAAAAATAAGTGCATAGATTTAAAAATAACTATTTTCAAATAACTTTCTAATTTGTAAAAACATTGTGACAGTATGGTAACCTTTTAGAACAGGCAGTTTATCCCCTGAAGTATAAGAGAAAAGTGACCTGAAGTCATTGTCATTTTTTGTACTCTTCCTTTAGCTTATGATGACAAAACATGATGATTAGTGTTATCTCTGGGAACTCTACAGCCATTCATAAGGTAGCCTTTTTCTGGATAGACTGAAATTGGAAGGTTATCTGGAAGTATTGCATGTTTGACATCTGATGTCATTCTCAAAAGAATAAATGCCAGCGTATCCAGAATAGTTCTGATCCATAGAACAAATACAGAATTCTAAGGGTAGGAAGTCAGTAGAAGCAATGCCAACCATATACCATATTTCAATTCAGTTATACAGGGATTACCTCTAAATATGTCAGGTGGAAAAATTTCTTCCTCTCAATATAGGCCAGATACAAGCAGTTTACTTAGATAGCTTCATAGTCCGTGGCAACCTCCCAAGTCATTCATTTTTAAGTGGTTGCATCCATTTGAGTCATGATGTGAACATTACCCAGCAAACTGAGTCACAGATTAATTTACATATTTGAGAAGTTGTTGTATTCAGTATATTATAATAGAAATATCATAGAAACTTTGCATTCTTGTTTTATTCAGATTCAGAATTCACTGAAGTGTGGAGGGTTATTATTTGCTCTTATCATCCCTAGGAAGGGTAAGTTAATTTTAATTGGTTGTGTTTGTGTTTTATATAATTTTTATATGTGGACCCATTCATTATACCTTAACTAGAAGATAAGATGACATCAGATAGGTTAAGATGTTGAGAAATATAATTTAGAATATGAAAATTCACCAGTTCTAGGACTCAATATGGCTAAAACTCAAACAGATAAAAGGAAAAAGCTTGGTTAAATATATTGGGAAGCTTAAAGTACCAGAATTGCTAAGCTTAAAGTATTAGAAAAGTCATATAGTTTTTATTTTGTACGAATGATTTAGCTTATATAGTTTTTAGAAATCTGCAGGTTCTGGGATTTAAAAATATAAGAGTTCCAACAAGATGAAAATTTAGTTATTGATTCTACTTAATTTTTACAGTACTTATTACCCACCTCTCCAAATGCAATATTTCATCTGTGCAAGAATTAAGTATTTATTAATGTTCAAGAAACTAGGCAGTCATATGATCATGGCTTATTATAGCTCACTCCTAAATTTAGAAGTGTTCCCAGATTGAAAAATGGTAAAAGGATTAGAGAACAAATGCACCAATTTTAGTTTATTCCTTGTTTCGAATTTTATATATATTTTTGAAACTAGATTTTATTATCCTAATCATACTGTATTGAACCTTTTCACAGAGTGAAGTAAGATTGTGTTAGAATCTTTTGAGATCCCCAAGTTTTATTTGAATAATCAATATAATTTATTTGTTTTATCAATTAACATTCTTTCTAGAAATGATACATAGTCTACTTTTTATAATTCAGGCATTTCCTATTTCTGAACTATTTGTGTATATTGCCTCTCACTTGCGTCCATCTGCCAATCTATTGATTACTTTTCTTCTTATTTTTACTTATTTTACTAGATAACAAAAAAGAGAAGTTTATGGTAAATATGAAATCTGTTTATCAGTGAATGCAGTTTGGCAAGAAGGAGGATATAGATATTTCTAAAATGAAATCTTTGGACTAGTGGATTTTATTTACCCTTCTTTTTTGGAGTCTTAAACTATAATTAAATGAAAAGGTTTTGGTTTATTTTTTTTGCAAACTGCAAGCAACATTGTGATAGTTCATTTCATAGACATCCTAGAAAATACATGCTTACCAAAGTGAACTGTGGTAAGATAGGAATACCTGAACCAAAGCTCAGGATTTCTCTGCCATTAATTAGAAAGCCTCCCTGATAGATCTCCAAACTGGTTGTCTGACCACTCCTCTTTTTTCCTGTGGATTGTTAGTTGAGAGAAGAGTAATATATGGGCAATGTTACACCCCCATTTCATACTTCTGTTTAGGGTTATTGTGGTTTAGATGAATTTCCTTTCTCTCTTTCTACCTCTGTTACTCTCACAACTTTGATAAATGAAAAGTAGGTTCTCTTCAAAAGACTGAGGATGCTTTATCTAAGATAAACTGATATAACAAGAATGTCCTATATGGATTTCATTATTTTAATTTAGCAAGCCTTTGTTGATTGCTATGATTGAGGAGTTTTGTATAAAGCATAATGGAGATTGCAGGATGAATTAAATATGGATTCTTTGTGGTTTGTGAAAAGGCTATATCACAAGATAAAAAGTGGTAAGAATGGGCCGGGCGCGGTGGCTCACGCCTGTAATCCTAGCACTCTGGGAGGCCGAGGCGGGTGGATTGCTCAAGGTCAGGAGTTCGAAACCAGCCTGAGCAAGAGCGAGACCCCGTCTCTACTAAAAATAGAAAGAAATTAATTG
>CAUYMX010046774.1:0-45413 GCA_963573855.1 Lepilemur septentrionalis | reverse complement strand
ATTATGTATGTATATACCCATCCCCTCCTCCTCCCTCCCATCTGCCCGACACCCGATAAATGTTGTTCCTGTGTGTCCACTTAGGTGTTGATCAGCTAATACCAATTGGCTGGTGAGTACATGTGGTGCCTGTCCATCCATTTTTGGGATATTTCACTTAGTAGAATGGGTTTCAGCTCCACCCAGGAAAATACAAGAGGTGCTATATCACCATTGCTTCTTATGGCTGAATAGTACTCCATGGTATACATTTTTAATATAGTCAAAGGCTCTCACAATGTAACTGAAGTTCAAAAATGAAAGTGGTGGTGGGACAATATGGCAAAAAAGAAATATTAAAAGAGACGATGACTGAAAATTTTCTGAAATTGATAAACATTTTAAACTAGAAATCCAAAAATACAATCAGTCCCAAGGAAGATAAATATGAAGAAAATAAAACTTAGAGACTTGATAGTTAAACAAATACAAAAATGTAGAAAGAAATCTTAAAAACAGCCAGAAGAGAATAAAAAAAAAAATTACCTTAAAGAGAAACAAGAAGACTCATAGTGGATATTTTAATAGAAATCGTGAAGGCCAGAAGACAATGGAATGATATTTTTAACGTGTGGAATATGTGCATTGTGTGTCCTGCCACATAATATTCTATACCAAGGAAATATAATGTCTTAAAATTAACATAAAATCAACATTAACTTTAGATGGTTTATGCAGAAGATGTTTTTAAAAATTTGCCATCAATACACTAGCACTATAAAAATTAAAATGAGCCACTGAAGTTGAAAAACCAATGATCTCAACTTGAAAAAATAAACTTCAGGAAAAAAAAAAAATAAGAATGGGGCTTATACGTGAGTAAATATTGTTTAAAGCAATAAAAATTTTGCAATGTCACATATATACATATACACATATATATATATGTCCTCCCTGTCATATATTTCATACATATGTATATGAAAAAGTTATGTCTGCTCTCTGACTGACAGTGGAGTTATGTTCTGATACAGCCATCATAAGTTGAAAATACCAGAAATTGAAAACGTGTTTAATGCACCTAACCTACAAAACAGCATAGCTTGGCCTAACCTGCATTACATGTACTGGGAACACTTACATTAGCCTGCAGCTGGCAAAATCATCTAACACAAAATGTATTTTATAATACAATGTTGAATATCTCATGTAATTGATTGAGTACCAAAAGTGAAAATCAGAATAGCTGTATGAGTACTCAAAGTACAGTTTCTACTGAATGTGTATCACTTTTGTACATAGTAAAGTTTAAAGTCAAAAAATTATAAGTTGAACCAATATAAGTCAGGGACCATTTGCATACATAAAATGTATGATAGCAAGGGCACAAATTTTGGAGAAGTACATGCAATGAAAATGCTATTGTATAGTTTGGCAAACAGGAGAAGTAGTGATTCCAGTAGATGATAATTAATGCTGCATGTAAAAATCTACGATACAGGATAGCTTAAAAATTAAAATTTAATGTAAATGCTAACACTGGGAAAATAAAAAAATATGAAATACTAAAAAAATTTGAAAAAAGTCAGGAAAAGAAGAATAAAGGAATAAAAAAACACTGGAAATGGAAATGGAAAAAAATGAAACTAATAGTAATAGGATATATTTATAACAAATATATGACTACATATGAATAATTTTATTAAATGTTTAAGAACTATAAATATTTTTTATACCAGAATATTACAAGGGTATGAAGGTTTTGGTTACATGAATAACTTTTGTAGAGTTTGAATCAAAGTTATAAGTGTGTCCATCACCCAGATAGTGTGTGTTATACCCGTTAGGTGTGAATTTATCCATCCCCTCCTCCCTCTCCCACCAGCTTGATTTCTGAGTTTTACTACCATATGCGCACAAGAGTATTGATCAATTAGTTCCAATTTAATAGTGAATACACATGATGTTTGTTTTTCCATTCTTGGGATACTTGGCTTAAAAAGACAGTCTCCAATTCCACCCAGGTTGTTACAAAATGTATTAGTTCACCATGTTTATTATGACTGAGTAGTACTCTATGGTATACATACAACATAACATTTTATTAATCCATTCATGTATTGATGAGCAATTGGGTTGATTCCACATTTTTACAAAGGAATTGTGCTGCAATAAACATTTTAGTGCAGGTGTTTTTTTGATAAAATTACTTTTTTTCCTTTGAGAAAATACCCAATAATAGGAGTGCTGGATCAAATGGTAGGTCTACTTTTAGTTCTTTGAGGTATCCCCATACTACTTTCCATAGAGATTATGATAGTTTACAGTCCCAACAACAGTGTATAAGTGTCCCTGTGACTCTGCATTCATACCAGCATCTACTGTTTTGGTACTTATTCATAAAAGCCATTCTCACTGGAGTTAGCTGATATCTCATTGTGGTTTTGATTTGCATTTCCCTGATGATCGGTGTCATTGAGCATTTTTTTATATGTTTATTGGCCCTTGATCTATCTTCTTTGAAAAGTCTTTCATGACCTTTGACCACTTTCAATGGGATTGTTTGATTTTTTTCTTGGTGATATTCCTGAGTTCTATATAGATTCTGGTTATCAGCCCTTTATCGAACGTATAGCACACACATATTTTCTCCCATTCTGTATGTTGTCTATTCACTCTAATGATAGAATTGGATGTGCAGAAGCTTTTCAATTTGATCAGGTCCCATTTATTTATTTTTGTTGTTGCTGTGATTGCCTTTGGGGTCTTCTTCATAAATTCTTTGATAGGCTGATGTCTACAGTAGTTTTTCCAACATTTTCTTCTACAATTATTATAGTTTTATACCTTAGGTTTAAGTATGTTATACATTGCGAATTGATTTTTGTGAGAGGTGCAGATCCTGTTTCAGTCTTCTACACGTGGCTCTCCAATTTTCCCAGCACCATTTATTGAACTGGGATTCTTTTCCCCAGTGTACGTTTTTGTCTGCTTCATCAAAGATTAGATGGCAATATGAGGATGATTTTATACCCAGGTTCTCAGTCCTGTTCCATTGGTCTATGTCTCTAGTCTTTTTCTTCTTAAAGCAGCATTTCTCAAAATATTTTCCATGGAACTTAAGTTCTACCAAGCATATCCCTAAAAGAAAATGCTGTGGTCTAATAAATTTGGAAAATACTAAGTAATTAGAACCCCCTCTCTTAGATATTTACTATAGGCACACATTTTGTTACAGACTACATAAACATGACAATATTTGCCCAGTTTTTGAGTGATGTCTGTTAACATTTCCAAAAAGAATGTTCTGTTAACATCTCCAAAATGAATGTTCTGTGGAATACACTTTAGGAAAACCTATTGTTCAAGAACACTCTGGAATATAAAAGCTATTAACAATAAACGCATTCACAAAAGCACACCAATAAATACTCAAGGAGTCCCTACGGCAGGTGAGGCACCATTGTAGGTGCTAGGACAGCGAGTGAATGGGACCGGAAAAGCCCCTGCCCTTTCAGAGCTTCTTCTTAAGTTGGGGGACAGTTAATACAAAATATAGAGTAATAGAGTATAGGCCAGGCACAATGGCCTACCTGTAATCCCAGTACTTCAGAAGGCTGAGGTAGGAGGGAGGCTCACTTGAGGCCAGCAGTTTGAGGCTGCAGTGAGCTATGACAGGGCCACTGCACTCCAGCCTGGGTGGCAGAGTGAGACCCCATCTCTACAGGGGGGAAAAAAAAAGGATCACATAACATCAGGAGGTAATAGACACTTATTTGAAGAAAAAGAAAGGAGAGTAAGAGAGCGGGGCTGCTATAGGCTGCTCTGGGAGGTCTCTGTAAGAAGGCTACTTGTTGAGGCAGAGACCTGAATAAAGTGAGGGAGCAGCGAACAAAAGACAGGAAGGGAGGGAGGCCAGGGGCCCTTCTCCGTGGTGCGTGGCTCGGCACTGCCATCTTGGGGGCTGGCGCAGGCTGGCACCGAGTCTGGGTCTGCAACTCCGAGGCGCTGAGGGCCGGAGGCGTGGACGGGCGGATGTGCGATTGCTTCGCGATCGGCTCCTGCCTCGGCTTGGAGTGCGCCGGGAAGAGCAGCGGGAACCTTACAGCCGGGCCGGTGCGGAGGCCGCGCCCTGGGCTCCTTGTGACTTCCTGCGGTGTTCTCAGCCTCTGCGCTGCTCTCCAGCCAGGCTACCTTGTCTTGAGGTCCTGGGACACCCTCACTAGCTTGGCCACCGTGAGCAAGCCACTTAACCTCTCTAAACCTCAGTCCCCCGGCTGTAAAATCACAAGGAATAGTCCGTAAGGTTGTCTTTAAGGTTGAATGAGCCAAAAGCATTTAGAAGCAGCGTCTGACGCACAAAAAGCTGTCAACAAACATCCCGTGTGTCTGCATCCGTGTGCGTGTCACAGAGTGTCGTCGGGGGAAGGGAATGGGCAAAAAATCTCTCAAGTCTCTTCTGACGCTGAACAAGGATTTTTTATTACACGTTTTGTCTGGCACTTTGCATGGCGAGCCGTGCAGGAGGCAATCGATACCTACAAGTAGATCTGATTCCCATTTTCCTGTCTGCTCCTACAGGAGAGGAAGCTGAGGCAAGGCGCGGACTGACTGAGGAAATTAACCCTTACGTGGCCATCACTGGGATTATTTGAACAGCAGCCTCGGGACAAATGTGAAGTCACCCAAAGGACAGAAGAGCGATTTCTCACAGTGAAAATGAAGCTCTCTTTATTTGCTTCTGCTAATTAAAAAATCAGAGCTAAAGATACTTAAACCCTACAGTTAAAATGCCATGGCTCTATATTGGCTTAATGAATTCTCTTATGAAATCAACTCTAAAATGTTACCCATTGTCAGTCGTAAGATGGAATCTTCTTTGTCCTCTTTTGGCCTTTACAGTTCATCTTAAAGATCTGTGTTTATGTTCTGTTCTATAGTTTACGCAATAACCTTTGGCCAGAAAAAATAAAATTCTGGCTTTCTGACTCACAGGTGTATTGTCTTTAACCAAAAAGGAAAATATGCTTTATTTAAAAGTGACAATTATTGGTCCTCTCCATTTTATGGTCAGTTCCCTTCTGACCTCTTTAGATGTAGCCCTCTATGTAAAACTGCCGGTCAGAATTCTCCATCTGAATGCCTCCTCCAGAAACAATATTTAAAAAGCTAAACTTGCTATCTTTCATTCCAAATGTGCTCTGACCTGTGTCCCCAGGATTCTCTATCTCTGCAGCTGACACCGTTCTCTCAGCTTCCTCATCCAGTCAACCACAAGTCCCACCAATTTTGCCTTTTTAATATCGCTCAACTCTTCAAATCCATTTTCTCTTTTCTAACACTTTTCCCATTCCCCAGCTTATAATCAGATCTTAAACAGATTATTACAAGAACCTCCTAAATAGTCTTCCTGGCTCCATCAGCCTTGTGACCCTCAAATCCATTCCCCACGTGGATTCCAGAGTAACTTCCTAAAATGAAAATCTGACCCTGTCACTCGTATGCTTAAACTCTTCTCTGGCTGCTCTTAGGATCGAGTCTGAACTCCTGACCGTGGGACATGAGGCCTGCGTGTTCTGGCCACCTCTTGTCTACCATGTCTGTGATCAATCCCACCCACATCAATACTCCGCTAACCATGTATCCACATGAACAGGATGTGGGTGTCTCAGTCCCCAAAAGGCACCGGGCTTTTTCAAATATCCATTGCTGTGTGATAACCATTCTAGAACCCTAAAACTAACCAAATGATTTAATTTTTGCCTGGACTCCCTAATTTGGCTGTGCTCCATAGAAGGATTTACTGGGCTGGCAGGTCCAAAACAGCCTCACTCACATGCCTCAATTCTCTGCAGTTGGCCTCTCATCCCCCAGTGGTCAAGAACGTCTTACTTACGGTGGTCTGAGGCAGCATTTGAAGACAGTAAAAGCAGAAGCTGCAAGGTTTCTTATGGTTTAGCCTTGAAAGTCACATAACATTGCTTCCTCCATTTTTTTTTTTTTTTTTTTTGGCAAATCAAGTTGCAAAGCCTGCCCAGATTCCAGGGTAAATGGGCTCCTTCTCTTGATAGGAGGAGTGGTGAAGTCACATCTCATGTCCTTGCAAAGGGACACACAGACCAGGTTATGGGGAATAATATATGATTGTATTTTGCAATTTGGGACATGGACATAAACTAAATGTTTCACAAAGGGGATGGGAAAAACAAAAGGAACTTCAGCCTCTCTTTTGGCCCTGGTAAAATCCAAGAAGCCTATGAGTGTGACTATCCTGAGACAGAGAGAGTCCCATGCTGGAAAAGAGGGACCTAGACTCTCCACTTACAAGAAGGTAGCACTGTTTAATTTATAATCACCATTCTCAGAGTGCTCTGAGCCCAGGCAGTTACCAAGAGGAGTATAAAGGAAGTAAATAGGACACCCATTCACTCTCAGAACCTGTTAATTTAATCACATGGAACACTTTTGTCTTTAAAATTCTCAAGGATTAAGAAGTAAGAATGCTTATCAAAGTAAACACTGTTCACATTGCTTGAAGTGTTGGGCTTAGACTTCTATCATCGAGAAATAATAACAACAACAGCAAATGAGGATTGGAAACTTTCTGAACAGTACCATGTATTTTATCGATACATGTCCATGCAGAAAGTGCAAGTGACTCTAAACACAAAAGTAAATGTCTCCCACGATCCCATAGCCCAGAGCTAACCACTGTGAAGAGTCCGCCATGGTTTTCACTATAGACCAAAGATGTTCTTAGGCTTCCTGAGTCCCAACGTGAAACATGCAGCATCTGCAAGCTCTCCAAGGCTGCAGGTGTCTTTGCCTATAATGTCTGCTCTAAATCAGGGCAAGATCAACATTATATATTCCAAGCAAAAAAAATTAAAAATTACAAAAAATAAAATCAGGGCAAAAGTCAACTTGGGAGCCAGGCCTGAGAATAAGGATGTGTAAGCCACAGTGGACAAAGAGAGAGAAAACTCAGCTAAGGACACTTAAGGGCAAATCAAGCAAAGGAATAAGGAGAGACCTGCTGACTCGTAACCGGCTCTGTTACGCTGCTCTGTGTGGCTGGGAGGAGCAGTGGAAGCTCATGCTGACTGCTGGTGGGACTCCTCGGTCAGAGCCTGCAAGCTTCCCGCTGCCCAAAGGCTAGGGTGGAAGACTGTCGGAATTGAACCACGTCTCTCAGCTAGATTGTGAACCCCTCAGTCTTAGGCATGGTGACAGACAGCTTCACAAAGAAGCCAGTGTCAAATTAGAAAGTTTAATAAATGCCGAGAGATTTGTAGACCCCAGGAAAATGCAAACTGCTAATATGAGGGGTAAAAAAGACCTTCACAATGATCTTGTCTTTATGTGAGTCTTTTACTGCCTGGAACTTGAAATTTCTTTGAGGATGATGTGGTCATAGGATGGAGGCGGTGGAAGGGAGGCAGCCCCAAGGGCGGGGCCCTCCACTCCCCCTGAGACTGGGAGAGCATGAGGCAGGTGTCTGCGTGTGCTGGGGAGGGGCGGGAGCAGCACTTCGAGATGTTTCCATTTTCTCCTCATTAGATAATAATGAATGGGTTATTTCCCTAGTTACTGCAGTGTGAAGAAACCCACAAAATAATTCCCCAATACTCTTTATAGGATGGGTGGAGAAACACATGAGGCATGACCATGGTGTGTTATAAAAAATGGCTTTTCAAGATGAGCAATAAATTAGTTTCAGCAGCCATTCTGAAGGGCAAATAGAGTCCCCACACTTCAGAGGGGCACACAGGCACTTCTCCAGCCACTGGATGAAGAATAAGCCACCAAAGCCACCACGACGGGCTCAAAGCATATTTTTTCAATGATGAACACCAAACTACAGACTTAGGAAGTAAGCGAGCTCACTTGTTTTTATTGTCTTTGTTTTTTTGTTGTTTTGTTGTTGTTGTTTTTAACATTACAGTAACAAGTATAGGCTCCAGCAGGCTAAGTGGTCCTTCACCTATTATGCTTTTCCTAGATGGACTCAGAATCTGCAAGAACAAAGTACATGCCTCCATTGTCAGTTATAATGCTACCAAGAAATTCTATTTTCTGAATAAACACTGGCCATGTTTATACGATATCTAAACTAGAGCTTTGCTTTGTCATTTCCCAAATGATAGTTGAGTGCTGCATTGATTTGGTTATCAACTTGTTTTCCCTCTTCTGCAAGTTAGTTTAGTACATAATTAAATTGAGCTGTGTTCATGCACCTTTGTTCTTGTCTCAATTATCTTAAAAGATCACTTTAAATGTTTCCTTTGGCCTACATTATTCAAATTTTAACCTCATTTCTCAATGTTTTATTTCACTGAATAAACTGAGTCTATCAATAAGGACTCCATTGTGCCTGCCATGCCAGAGTTGCAAAGTATGTCTTCTAAAGGAAAATTTATAGTTATTTCTTCCTATTAAAGAGCTTCCTCTCTAGTTGTGCATGTAGGAAAATCACACAAATTGAATACAGTGAACTGTAGGAGACAAGCTATAAACATGTACTGTGGTTTTGATTAGGGCTGTTTCTCCTTTTAGAAACATGGTAGGACTGCAATTCCATACTATCCTTGAAGTTAGGTGGAGCCACGTGACTTGTTTGGCCAATGAAATATGAACAGAAGGATGTGTCATTTCCAGCAGAAGCTTTAAGAGGCTGGGGAGAGTTCATACTTTTTCCACCTGCTGTAACCTGGCTCCCACAAGCCTGGGTCACAAGTGACCATGATGGGCAGAGGCCCCTGTATTGAGCCATGGAGATTTGAAGGATGTTTGATGAGATAGCATAACCACCCTGACTAATCCAGTTGTAAAATGTAGAATAAGGAAGTCTATCAATGCATCGGTCAGGGTCCTAGGTTGCAAGTCTCAAAACCTCTTCTGAGGATTCTAGACAGGAATTCAAGTAACTTCTAATCCCTGAGGTTATCAATCTCCTACCATCCCATCCTAATATGACAGAAACAACTTCTGAGTTGCTGCTGAAACCAGAGGCTTCTTGGAGAGACCTCACTCACTTTTCCTCTTCTGCTATTGCATCTGACTCATTCCAGCTTTTAAAAATTCATCTTTATCCAGGAACCTCATTTCTAGAAAAGTTTACAGGTGCTCTCAGGAGACTCCATGGATATCTGTATTCCTCCAACCACAATCAGGGGACCAACCGCAGCAGGAAGGGAAACCTCAATAATTACTATGACGTGGCAGATTAGACTACCAAGTGAAGATCTTTGTAAAATGTGATTTTCTGTTGGTGTTCACTTCTGCTCTGCTGGCAGCAGTTAATATTATTGATTGCCTTATTGACCAGCGTGGCCATTTGTCTTCATCAAGAAAGGGTCTCCGGAAAAATGAAGACATGCCCTTTTGCTGGCATTTAATGCATAAGAAATTGCCTTAGAAAGAAATTAGAGTTGCCTTAATTACTGTTAGCATAGGAGAAATTCATTTATGTGACTTCCTGGTAACAGGTTTTTAAAAAGTAAAACATAAATGAACTTCAGTGTATTTGTGTGTGTGTGTGTGTGTGTGTGAGAGAGAGAGAGAGAGAGAGAGAGAGAGAGAGAGAGACGGGGAAAAGAGAGATAAGAACCAAGTTTATTATACAATATTCAGGAAAAAAACATTCCTAGAGCACGAACAGAAGAGCAAAATGCCACTGTCAACAGCCACAATAGTCTCAGGATCGCTTTTATAGCCTTTCTACAGGTGTCCACTGTGGGCACAATGTCCTTTAGTCCTTGGGATCATTCTGTGCTAAATCTGGATAAGAATGACAAATACTCAACACAGATATTCTCAGTTGAGAAGAGCAGTTAGCAAATTCATAAATTAAGTGCTTGCTTGCTTTTCTTTAGTCAAATATAAACATTTGTTAAAAGATACTTTTCTTTAACTAAAATTTTTCTCTCTGGGAAATAAGCAGATGTTTGAATACCCATGTTGCTGCTTGAATCTCACACTGTCTCATCATGCCAGGCACCCAGATCCAGTTAAAGAATTTCACATCATAGTGAGTATTGGTTAATAAGTCAACGTGAACTGGAAGGGGGGGTTTTAGTGGAGTTCCACAGGCTCTCCCTTTGATTACACACAGTCCCTGCTTTTATTGGAAAGTATGTGATGATGTCAGAGAGCCCCAGAGTGGGGCTAGTTGGAAGATTGCCATCATAGGCAACGTCTCAGTGAATTCATTAAGTTTTAAGATCTAGCTCACAACCTTTTAGATGCAAAAACTAATTTATCAACATCTGAGAAAGGATGAGTCTTTCTGGAGGTGAAGTCATCAAACTAACTAAGTACACAGAGAATAATATATAGAACCAGGGTACCAAGTTATTAACTTATACTGAGGCTTTTGCTGTCACATGGACTAAAATGTTAACATTATCAGGCCTAGTACATTCTCTCCCTGCAGATGGAACTATATGGGATGCTGAATAATCAAAATAATGTTTGATAATCAAGGAACCAAAACTAGGGAAGTTAACTGGATAAATTATAGAAATATGCCTCAGCCAAAATAGCTTAAAGCAATCTTCCTCATCAGAAGGATAATCTTGCCCATGAGACAGTAATATTGAAGGCATCAGGAATAACCTCTCTACTTTGGACAGTTCCTGGACTTGCACAGTCCGTTAGCCTTCAATTAAGTCTTATACAAGACCAGAAGCCACCATGTTAAGGTGGCTCTCCATGTCCCTGCTCTAACTCTGGGGTTCACATGATCAAGACACTGCAATAGGGTAATCAAGATGCTCTTTGGAGTGGGGGAGCTGTCCGTGGTTCTGAGCCACTATTGGCAACCCTGAGATCCTACTGATTCCTCATCAGACTTCTCCCTGAAATTTTAAATCTGTGCAGTTAACACGAGGCCAGGTTAGATTCAACAGCAAGACAAAATCTCTTTATGAAGGGTAAAATCCAAAATGTCATGTACAAAATAGTATGCATAATATTTTACATATAAAAATTTAATGAAGATAAAACATCAGGAAATCTAATGTCTACTTCACTTGTCTATTTCCCTCCCCCACTGATACACAGACATAGTCATAAACAGTCCATGCTCCTCTCATTCTCAAATGACATATCTCAAATGGAACTCTTATTTTCCTTATTTCTTTTTGAGATCTCTTGCATTTCCCTTCTGTATACAAAACCACCATTTATCAAATGCCTATCATGGGTCAAGCAGGGCATAAGGGTTTTACAGATATTTTTGATAAACTCACACCAAATTTTCTATACTCCTAAATGTAAGGCGATAAAGAAAGAAAAATGATGGTAAAATGAGATATTAACTTACCTTTCTAATCTCAAGATTAGAAAGACATCAAGAAGTTAACAAAAAATCTATATAAGAGCTCCCAATACACATATATAAAATTATGTAACAAAGCCTATAACCAGAAAAAGAAGAAAATGTTGAACTTGTATGTACATGAAATCTTTACAAAATTGAACACGTAGTAGACCCCCCCAAAAAATCTTAGTGATGTGTAGAACATAGAAATGCTACAGATGATATTCTCTGATCATAATGCAATAAATCTAAAAATTGCAACATGAAAATTGAAAAGCTCATAAATAATTCTTATGGCAGAAGAAATCAATATAAAATTTGCAGAATATCTAGAAAACAGTGACAATAAAAATACGACATATGAAAATAGCTATAGCAGAGTGAGAATAAATATATTAAGTATCAGCTAAAAAAGCTTGTAAAAGATGAACTATTCCTAGGAAAGTGGAAATAATGTTTTAATAAACATGAAAGAAACCAATAAATTAGAAAACAAAAATATAGACCTAATTCATAAATCAAAGCGCTATGCTTTGGAAAAGGGAGGAAGAATTCTGAGTTAAGGAAGGGAAGAGATAGTTGGGGAAGAGATGAGAGAAGGCAGAGAGGGCTAAAGAACAAAAGCAGCAGGAGAAACAAAGCCACTGGAAGATTATCATGAGTTAAAAAGAAATGTTTAACTTGCCAGCTTTTTGAATCATGGCAGTTCCCAGTGAAATTACTTTTCCCCTCTCTGGAAGTTCGAGAGGCATTTCACTTGTCTACTTCCCTCTCCCCCCGACACACACACACACACACAATCATAAACAGTCCATGCTCCTCTCACTCTCAAATGACATATCTCAAACGGAATTCTTATTTTCCTTATTTCTTTTTGAGATATCTTGCATTTCCCTTCTGTATACAAAATCTCCATTTATCAAATGCCTATCATGGGTCAAGCAGGGAATAAGGGTTTATAGACGTTTTTGCTAAGCGCACACCAAATTTTTCAGGCTTTGTGCCTATTGTGTAGATAAAGAAATTGCAGCTTATGGAGTTTAAGTAATGTTTCTAAAGCCACATGGCTAGTTGTGCAAACTAGTTCTATCTACTCCAAAGTCTATATTTCCTCATGATACTATACTGCCTCTCCATGGATAGAGATGGAGATCACATATTAATAAAACTTGCACACAGTTGGCAAATTGTTGGAAAAAGAGGCTACGATGATCAATAAAATCAAGAGTCAAATGATCTCAACATCCTGAAGTAATTGGCTGACACCAACTTGAATAGCTCCCTGAGGGGAAAGTTCAAAGTACTGTATTTGGGAGTTTTAGAAAAAATTAGTTTTACGCATTCAGAGTCAAGCAGATCTGTTCTGGTGCAGTTCATTTGAAACATTCCTCAGCATTTTAGTGGTCTATATGTTCCCTATATCTCTCAGGGTCCCAGTAGGAAATGGCTGCACTCTCAAAAGGCTGACTAGGAAGAGCAGAATGAAGCCTCTGTGTCTAGGGTTAGGGGAACCAGCTTGAAATGGTGAGGCACCGAGGGCCTGGCAGCATGGCTTCCCGACAGGAGCTGAGGCCATGGGTAGACAGACACACTCATTATTTTTTAAAATGATTCAATACCTCTTTGCTCTTTCTTTCAAAATTTCTGCTGGGGCCTCCCATTGGCCAAACTCAACTGGAATCTAGACAGCAGGAAAACCCGAGTGGTACATTCAGGAGAGGTCAGCATCCTAGAGGATTTTGCAAGAAGGACAAAGGTGGAGAATTTATCTGGTGGGAAAGCAAATGAGTACCCATCACATTGACTTTCTCCAACAGAGTGACTCTGATGCTATAATAACAACACTAATTCAGGCTCATGGTCTATTAAAGGTGTACATATTCTAGGTCTTAATCATCAGAAATCACAGTCCTATGGTCTTCAGTACAGACTGGAACACACTTGGATTTCATGCTCAATGTGAGTAACTCACAGAGAAGGAAACTTACCACAAGAAATGCATCCTGAGAAAGCCAGCTGGTATGTCAACTGTTACAAAATCTAGGGTAGAGAAGATTAAGGAAGACAAGGATGAAGGCTAATCTGTGGTGGTCCAGAAAGCAGACATTGAACACATGCAATAGAGGTATTGGGAAGCAGAATCTATCTCAATATAAGCAACAAGTTCCTGATCTCTAGAACTACCTATCAGTGAAATGGATTGCAAATGGAAAGAGTGATCCTTTCACTTATAGAATTCAATCGTAGGTGAGGCTGCCACTTGCTGTTGGGGCTACTGCAGAAGAAATTCTTACCTTTAGCATAACACTGGGCGGGAGAGAACTTCATGCCCCTTACAGCTCCATGGTTCTGACTCAGCCAGTACCAAACACACCAAGACCCACTCAAGCAAACGACTGTCCTTCACACTAGGCCCATGTGGATGGGACGTGGAATTCTGAATTTGCTCCAGTGTCTTCTCTGCTACTGACACATTAAATGATTAATCCCTTCATAATCAATCTTTGAATTTTGCTACTTCTCTAAGAGACTAATGGGTGGTAACCAAATATCCTGAAGCATTCCTCATTCCAGAAGATTTTCAAGAAAAAATGCTGTGGTGATAACATAGATAACTGATCATAATCTACTCAGTGAAAAAAGTTCATAAAAGTACGTGTGTGTGGATATATAGTCTACAGAGAGTTGAAAATATATATACCCAAAGAAATAACAGTTATCTCTAACCAGTGGAATTAATAGCTGCCTTCTATTTTCTTCTTTTTGTTTACTCTATTTTCTACAGTAAACATGTATTTTTAACAAGATAAATGCCTCTTCTGTGGTGCTTTTAAAGTTTCTTTGTTTAAGAGAGCAGGAGACTGCATAACTACATGGCTAGGTAGACTTTTAGAAAACTTGACTGCTTTGGAAGGTTGACACATCTTTATTGCCTCACAGTTTGGAGTCTGACCTAGAGGGGGACATAAAAATGTTGATTCGAACCCTGGCTTGGGGGTGACATTTTCACTGCTGAAGCAGTTTCATGGATCATGAATTGAAGAAATGACTTCAGCAATACAGGCATTAAAAACAGAAAGCACAAGTGATCCAAGACAGATGATGGAGAACAAGGAGCAAAGGAGGAGAAGCAGTGGCCTTTACAAAACACACAAATTAATTACCTTTTGAGATGAAGCTGCACTCTGCTGTGCCCCCCAAACTCCCTTATGCAATTATAACCTAAAATGGCTCATTTCATAAAACCCAAGGGTTCCACGTTTTGTGCCAAGGGCAGGGTGGAGGGAATGGTCAGTCTCCACGGAAGCAAGAAGGCATTGTCTGAAAAGAATTTAAAAACAATAATCAAACTGAGTAAAATTGTGTCTGCTTTTTGAGAATCACTACACATTAGCAATGCCACCGACCCTTAGTATGTTGCTGGGGACATGATACACGCCCCATTGGAGAATTTGCTGATGGAAGAGGGATTTCTTCTCCAATCTTGAAGAAAGTAAACTTTTATGATCTTTAACATATTAAATATATCCTCCACCCCTCTTACTTTTCCCTTTTCCTCCCTCTCTTAACTCCTCTTCCTCTCTTTTTGCTTTTGTTTGATAGTTGGGTGGGGGGAAGAATATGTATTTGTTTAAATAGAAATAGAGTCAATGGGTCACCCTGACAAGGGACAGATTTTGCGATTGGACAATTTCTGTTAGTACAATATTCCATCTTAACTGGATTTTAGGGTCATATTGCTTTTGTTTTTTCACTTAAAACATATGCACACAAAATTTTCTCAGTTCTTTGAAGAGCTAGTTTATTTTTTCTTTTATTCACGCCTACATTTATATGCAACTTCTCTTTATTCCCAAGGACAAACATTTTTAAGATAAATTTTATTTCTTATATGCTGTATATTCTTTTCCAGGTGTCTTATAATATTTTTATGCCATTGTACTATTAGAATTTTATCACCTTGCTATTGTAAAACTAAGTACTTTCTCTATTACATCTCTGATTATATAAGCGTAATATGCTTATAGATTTCATAGGGCTTGAAATATCTCCAAAAATGTGTTCTCTCCCTTCTCATTCATATGGCATTTTTAGTTTTGGAATTCTTTTCAGTCAAGGTTGAATCTCAGGTACAGAGAAAACACCCAGATGAACAATTCTATTATTGCAATCCTATTGTTCTAATTCAATTGGATTCATCCCATTTTAACCATAATGAAATCAAGACCAAAAAAAGAGTGATTTTAACTTCCTACCTGAGTCACAGGAGGGAGCCCCTAGGTGCTGTTATCAGCTTGACCAGACATGGAGCGGAAGGGGAAGGGAGCAGGGAAGGCTCAGAAACTAATAATGTTTAATGTTAAACACTAGGGGAAAAAAATGGAGTCAGACTCTTTATTACAGTCATCCATATTAGAATGTATTTTTACAATGGATTTATCCATCTGTTATTATAAAAATAAAAAGCATTTTTATTTTAAAAATAAAATTAGGAATAAAATTATATATAGCATCATATGGTGGAAAAAGCAAGACTTTAAAGCTAAATAGACTTGGAATTGAATTTGAGGTCTGCTGATTTCTTGCTGCATCAAGTGAGATCTAATATTCAGTAGCACAAAAGGGCACTATAGTTATACAGTTAACAATAATTTATTCCAAATCTCAAAATAGCTAGAAGAAATATTTGGAATGTTCCCAACACAAAGAAATGATAAATGTCTGAGGTGATGAATATCCCAATTACCCAGATTCGATCATTATACGTTATATACTTGTATCAGAATATCACATGTACCCCACAAATATGTACAACTATGAAGTATCCATAAAAATTAGCAATAAATTTCTAAAAATTAAAAAAAAGACCAAAAAAAGAGTACTCTTGATTTACAGACTCACATCAACTCCAAAATTTCAACACTACACAAATAGCAGCTGGAAAGGCCCAGGCATTGAAAATACTAGAACATGAGTTCCAGTAGAATCCAGTGGTAACTCATTTAAAAAGTAAACTTTTACAGCATTTTTTTTCTTCCAGTATTCCTCATACATAATGAGCCATCGCCTGTGTTATCAGGTTGTAAAAGAAGCTGCTGGAGGGAGGTAGAATCATCCTGCAGACTCCCAGGGCTCTGATCACGCCCCTTTCAGGTTAGCTTATTTATGAAAACTTGGCTCTACCCTGGGAACAATATTTTTGTCAACAAAGTTATTTAGTACAGTTTCATTTTGTGAATTTTAATAGGAGTAGTCAATCACGTAACATAAATGAACAAAACCTCAGATTTCTGCCCCAGCTTCCTTTCTTGTTCTCTGTAATAATTATAGACATACCCTTTTCAACTTTGCAACACTCTTCTGCGGAGTGGGATTTTCGGAACACTCCAGCTGATTAAAGCAGCCTGGCGATGGAGCTGTGCTGAGCACCACTGCAGATGGAACAGGCCCGGGTCACCACCCAGCATCCATCAAGAATCACAGGTAGCCTGCCTTGTAAGCACCATTGCGGACTGGAGACTTGCACTGAAGCTGCTGGATGAGCGTTCTGCCTGTTGCCATAATTGTCTTGGCCCAGAGAGGACTCATGCTTGCTCAGGATGAGGAAACCGGAGTTAAGACGTGAGGCGCTGGTTTGTGGCTAATGGAAGATTAATGAAGTTTTAGTGCCATTCACTAAGTGTTAAATCACAAATGGGTAATTTCCAGGCATAACTACATCCGTGCTTGGATTTCACTTCAGTTCCCCAGGGGAAATGTGTGATTATGGGCAGCATCGCTTTTTGCTGCTCAGACAAATCCCAGAGAGTTGCAAAATGTGAGGACTAAGAATGCTCTTTTTTCCCCTCACTGCTTAAGACTACGATTGGCCCTTGATATTCTTATATTTGGCTTATTAAAGAATGTCAAATGTTATGAATTACCAGTAACAGTCTTCATCAGCACATAAGTAGAGCTCATAATTAGTCTCATATTAGGCTTCCTAATGAATCTACGATGCAAGTAATTCACTGTCACACTGGAACTGCCTTGCTTCCCCATTTTCCCAATTCTGCACTCCAGCAAATATAAAAATTTGCTTTTGTTCATGAATTCACTAGCAGTGGTAGATCGGATTATCAGCCCCAGTTGTTCATCACTCCCTGAATCTACGTTTCTGCCATGTAAATTTGCAGTTCTTTGTTTGCATAAACTTTCCCTACTCATAACATTGGGCTTGGCCATGTAACTCCCTTTGGCTAAGTGAATAGAGGCAAAAGTGATTGTTTGCTAGTTCTGCACATAAACTTTAAGAGGCTATATGTGTTTTCCTGTTCCTTCTTGGGCTTCTGCCATTGCCAGGAGAAGACATACCCCAGCTGGCCTGCTAGTCCAAGGAGGGTGGGAAGCCTGTGGAACAGAGCTGGACCCAACCTGCGGCTGACAGCCAAGCTCAGCTGAGCCGGGAGTGGATCAGCCCAGCGCCAGCTGGCCCACGGCCCCCCAGTAAGAGTGAGGTAGCTGTTTTAAGCTGCTGAATTTGGGGATGGTTTGTTAAGCAGCCAAAGCTAACAAATTCATCATTTCTTGAGCCTCTGCAATTTTCCAGACGTGGGTTAGGAGCAGGCCATACAGAGATATGCAAAACATAACTCCTTGCCTTCCGGGAAGGTTCAATCTCACCTGAAGGTTCTGTCACTGTACGGTGAGCTACTTCTGTCTGAGAGGAGGCTCAGAGTGCCCAGCTTTCAGACTCCAGCTCCTCGCATCACCTTATTTCATGAGTTCAGCAGCATTCATGGAAATGGTGCCTGCCACAATACCAAGAGAGAAATCTAATGAAGGGGTTATGAGAATGCTTATTAGAGTTTGGGTTTTAGTCCAAACTTTAGCAGCCACTTTTTCTAAGAATTATTTATATTTTTTTTTACTAAAACAAAATCCCTTTGGATTATAGTTAACAGATCCCTTTGAATCTATAGTTCTCGAAAAGCTACAAAAGAATCACGATGGGAAATGAGTGGTTTTATTTTCTTTGGAAATTCAGCATCCTCAGGGATTCAGTCTGTCGGGATGTGGCATCTGAATCTGCGGTTTTCATGTCCCTCCCCGTCTCCGTTGGCCTCACAAAATTAAGTCTATAGCTACTATTCAGAAAGTCTGCTCAAAATGGCAAACTTCTTAGGGATATTTAAGGTGTAATTCAGCATGAATTCATATGGATCTCATCCTAGGTTTCTTGTTGGCAGAGCTCTTCATCCAGTTCCTAAACTTCTAGAAGCTTCCTTGTTCCATTTTGCAACAGCGTCTCACGTTGTTTCCTGATCCCTGCCTGAACTCTGGATATTGCTGTGCACTCAGCAAGTGCTGGCTAGAGTGCGGATGTTCGTCCTCCCAAATCTCATGCTGAAATTCGGTCCCAGGGTTGGAGGTGGGGCTTAATGGCAGGTGTTTGGGTCAGGGAAGCAGGATCTCTCTTGAGTAGATTGACACCCTCCCTGGGATGGCGGGGAGCAAGTGGGCTCTCACTCTGTTAGTGCCCATGAGAGCTGGTTGTTAAAAAGAGCTTGGCACCTCCCCCTCCCTCTTGCTCCTTCTCTTGCCATGGGATCTCAGCACATGCCAGCTCTCCTTCACCTTCCACCACGAGTGGAAGCAGCCTGAGGCCCTTACCAGATGCCCAGTCTTCCAAACAGCAGAATTATGAGCCAAATAAATCTTTTTCCTTTTAAATTACCCAGCGTCAAGTATTCCTTTATAGCAAGCAAACTAAGACAGTGCCCTATGAATGTTTTTTGAGTAAACTGATAAGCTTGTCACCAAGCTGGATCCAGACCCCTGCCTGCTCATTCCTGTAGATCTGAGCACTGGCCCCATTCTGTGAGCTGGCTGCCCTTAGCTATTACGTCTAGGTTCTGAATCCTCCTCATTCCTTCCTCCTCCAGCCCACTCGTCTGTCTCTGGTTCTCCAACACTCAGGGCTGACATTCTGAGCTGCGTGTTCTTGAGGATCTACAGCCAGTGTGACATCAGGTCCCAGACCAGCTCCTTTGCTATTACTGAGGCTGGTCTGAATTCTCAGCTTCAATGCATCTTAACACATCTTAAGGAGGAAGGGAGATGGGAGGTTTCCATTTGTAAATAAAGACTGGCTGCTTGTGAATAGGCCAGGACAAAAAAGAATCAAATGCCACCCCGGAAAAGTCAACAGTCACAGTGCAGCAGACATGTTTACAATGAAGATCTAAGTCATTTAGAATTATTGAAGTGCAGTCCGGAATATGGAGCTGCTGGCTGTTTAATAGGGATCAATAAATAATTTCAGCACATAGTGAAATTAAAACTCTGTGTTGCCATCTGGACTCGGTGTTCACATGTTAATTAGAAACCAGCTAGCTGATTTTTAATCATATTTCTCCCTCAGCTATTTTAAAACAATTTCACAATATCCCACAGCACAAAAGAACTTTTTTTTTTTTAAAAGACACATAAGAGAGAATGAGGTTCAAGCCTGGTTTGCATGTAGAGGAATTGCTCTCGGATATAGAACAGGAATAATTTGTTTCATTTTGCTTTTGTAAATGGAATTTTCTGTTTAGTGACCTAACTCTGGGATTCTGCCTTTTTTTTTTAGATGCTGTTTGACATTATCACTTACATTCAAATAAAAGAAGGTTATTGAGGGACATCCTTTACCAAGAAAATACATGACCAAAGTGCTGCCTGTACGTCCAATTGTAGTAGATCAAATGACAGTTTTAATTTAATCAGGAAGGTTGTCATTTAGAGGAATCTTATGACAAATTCTTTTGAAAAATCAAAAAAGTCCTCTTAAAATGTATAAATGATAATTATCCTTTGTATCTCATAGTAAATATAAGTCTGTGGATGCACATAACAGTTTTCTGTACCTCTCTGCAGGCACATGTAGGTTTCTATTTGTTCTAGCACTTGCATGTAGCTTTACTATATCTCTGGCTCCTCCATCACTCTTCTAGTGCGGCCTTCCTGATAACTGAATTCTATCAGCACCTTTCTAATGCCTTAAGCAAAGCAGGCACTTGTTTCTGTTATGAGTGACTATCTGGAGGATACAATTCATTCTGTTTAACACAGAAGCCAGGGGACATATGCCTCTCTTTGGTACCAAGAGGTGACACCAACTTAAACATGAATCAACTTTGAAAAGGGTTTAACTGTGTTGAAGAGTGACAGATCTATTGATGGTATTGTCTAAATGACATTGCCCAGAATTTGTGAGGACAACTAACATTTTCTCTTCTGTTGTCCCCCCCAGTGTCATTATCAGGCATCCAACACTATGTAGACCAAGGATGGGAGGGCAGGAGAAGAGGTGAGGCAGTACCCTGACACAGCTAACAACCTGCCCAGGTGGGACTTGATCAACAATGTCAGTAAACATCTCTTAAGCCAGACTGGGTTAATCTGAAGATTAAACAAGGTCCTAAAAGACCTAGCATAGCGTCAGCAAATAGTAGCTGCTCATTTTATAGTGGTATTATTAAAATGCTTTGGGAAGAACACAACACTGACTCCGCAAGTGTGTCCTGGCTTCTAGTTCTCTCAGTACGGTTCAGTTTGATAAATTAAAAGTCTTCATGATAAATATCCCACTTTCTTTTTTTAAAAGAACAAGTCAAAATTTTATTTAATTCATTAGTTCATGAGGGAACCAATAAGATGTTAAAATCAATACAGAGAAAAATCCGAAGGACAGACATTAGGCAAGGAGGAATGCAAATCAATGCAAAACTGGCCGCTTTCACGGCACAGTAATCAGTTGCAACTTCATCTGACATACATCATGTATTTTTTTTTTTGCTAACAGCTTTATTGATATATAATTCATATACTTGTTTAATATATAATTCATGTGTTTTAAGTATACAATTTAATGGTTTTCAGTGTATTTACACAGCTGTGCAACCATCACCACCATCAATTTTAAACATTTTCATCACACCAAAAGAAATGCTGTACCCTGTAACCATAACCCCCCAATCTTCCCACCACCACCCCATCCCCAGCCATAGGCAGCCCCTAGTCTGCTGTCTCTGTAGATTTATCTATTCTAGACATTTTATACAAATAGAATCGTACAATAGATGGCCCTTTGTCGTAAGCCTCCTTCACTTAGCCTAGTGTTTCAAGGGCCACCCATGTTGGAACATGTATCAGTACTTTGTTTCCTTTTATGGCTGAATAACATTCCATTGCTGGGCTCCCTTTTTCTTACACTGTGCTTTTAGTGAACTATTTTTCATATAAAGCAAAATATGGAAAACTCCGAGCTCTAATGGGTCAGAGCTTTCAGTTTCTCTCCAGGAGAGCAGATACCTGATAACAATGTCAGTTTCTACATCCAAACCATGAGCTCCAATACCTTGGGCTTCTGGTTCTTTGTTGAACTTTATGTTTGTTTCCATACAGGTTTGCACAACCTGGCTGAAAGTAAATCCCACTCTCAGGCCATTGGCCAGTTTTCCACTGTGGACTCTTCCATGAACCCAATGTCTAGAAAAACAGCATACAACAAAGGAGTCCTTAGAGACCACCAGGCAGATATTACGGTCTGATATGGTGACCTGAGGTCTTTTCTGGGAGCACGTGCTCAGAAATAGCAAAAGAAAATAAGGCAGCTTCACTTCCTCTTGCCCTCTTGGCCGTTCTTAGCAAGCTGGGGATGAATGAGGTTTTCCTCCGTGGCTCTCTGCTCTCCCACCCACTACCTTCTCTTTCATCTGCCAGCACCTGGTGTTCTGCAGGGCTGCTGTGTCTCCTTGCAGTGAGGAAGCATTCTAGCAGGCCACCTAATTCCTAAGAAATGAGTGACCCTGCAGGAAATTGACATTTCTGAAGAGGAGCCCAAGGAAAAGGCCATATGACCTGTAGGCAGAACCTCTAATAGTGGGGCTCTCGGAAGCCTCTCCCTTCAAACCAAGGGCATCATCTTAGTTTGGGCACAATCGAGATTAAAATTCTGCTTGCTTCTTTTTAATCCATCCATCCAACAAACATTTATTCAACACCAGTTTGGTCAGTCTTTAAGCCCAGTGCTGGGGATAAAAGAGCAATCTGGGCTCAAAACAGTTTCACAAATTGTATTGAAATTATTCATCTGCCTCCCCTGGCAGACTTTGAATCTCCAGCTCCGTAAGGACAAGGACTATATTCATTTTTATGAATATATAAATGATGATCATATGATATACTTGATCATATAAATGCCTGATGAATAAATGACTGAATGTCTGTCCAATGCTCGGCACAGCGCCCGTCTCTCTTGGTGGTGTGGGTGAGGAAGGCTCACCGGGAACCAGGGATCTTTCCAGTGCCCACACTGGAGAGGTAAAGTGCCCCCCAAAAAAGCGGTTTGAGGAAATAATTATGTGCATCAAAGTTACAGGGAAATTTCTCTCATTCAAGGAGAATCCAACTGCCACCACCCTCATTATTACGTTATTCTCATTATTACATGCCTTTTTAACATAGAACAACTTTATTGAGAAATAATTAACATATAAAAAGCACCACTTTAAGTGCACAGTGATGAGTTCTATCAAATGCATTCACTCCCGTAACTACCATCATGCCCCAAAAGCTCTCTTGTGCCCTTCTGTAGTCAATTTCCTCTCCCCGCAACCCCTCACCCCATAAGCCCTGATCTGTTCTCGGTCACTATAGATGTTTTGCCTTTTTTAGAATTTCACATAAATTGAATCATAAAGCATATACTCTTTTGTGTTGGCTGCTCTAGATCAGCATGTTTTTTAAATTGGTCCATGTTGTTATTAATACATGTGTCAGCAGCTTGTTCTATTGCTGAAGAGGATCTCTTTTTATGAATGTATCACTGTTTATTCACTGGAATAAACACTGGAATGTTTCCCATTTCTGGCTATTACAAATACAGCTTCTGTAAACATTGTGCACAAGTGTTTTTGTGGACACATGACTTATTTAACTTGGGTAAATACCTGGGAGTAGAATGGCTGGGTTGTATGGTAGGTGTACATTTAACTTTAAAAAGAATTTCTACAGTTTTCCAAAGTGATTGTACCATTTTTTTCTGTGCCTTTTAAAAAAAAATGCTGTTCGCATGCAATATGAAGTCTTAAGGGGTAATTAAAAATTCAGCGTAAATTGATATTTTTTGTCTCTTGAAGACTCTGGGATACAACCATGGACACAGGCTGGTAACAGAAAGCACAGTTCACAGATTCTCCATATGCTGGACGTAAGTGTCTTCAGAAAACAGCTTGAAGAAGTCTTGGCCGTGAAGGAGTTCGAGACCAGCCTGTCTCTTTAAAAAAAAAAAAAAAAAGAGTCTTGGCCATCAAAGACTTCTTTTCATCATTTTCACTATTGGAAAATCAAGTGGGAAATGGAAGAGCCAGAGCTCCTGAAACTTGGGCCAAAAAACTATAATAGAAATAGCACAAAGAGGCTTGTGTATGTATGCACATATTTCTTTCATTTCAAATTTGGTGGAAATTTCTCATTCAAAGAAAATCCAACTGCAACTACTACCGTTTATTGCAAACTGGTGTAGGAACCCCCTTACATTTATTTATCATTTTAACTACAAGTGCTAGGTTAAGACCACGCTGCTTCCCCCTAGGAGGAAACAGTAGCTCTTGCTGCACTCCAACTGCTGTTTGTCCTGAGAAATCTCCAGGGTCATGCTCTGGTGTTCAAAGCGGTATTTCCTTTTCTCCATTTTAATTTGCCTTGCTCAGAGACAAATGTTGTAACAAACAGCCTGGGAGGCAGCTCACTAGTTATAGCCCTGATGTGGACTAACTAGAGTTTCATATTTGCGGCCCTGGGTTTTCACAGGAAGAGAGTACAGCCAGCTCATCAACGGGCATGGTTCTTGAGAGAGCATTCTTCTTGAAGCACTCAACATCCAGCTTTTAAGGAGATAGTTGATTAATTATCTCTTTCATGGGATTTGTGTTTCACGTAAGGAAGACATTTCTAACATTTGGTCACTCCTTGTTACCACTAGAGAAATTTGTAAGAAATGGCAGGATCCCCAGCTCAAGAAGTTCTATCCAAAAGCAGAGGAAGGACCCAATGACCTCCTTAGATCTGTGGTTACGAGACAAACCAGTGAAGATTGAATACAGGTCACTTAGCTTGTCCAGGCTCTACCCGTTGTTTGCTGGGTGACAGCCAGTGGCGGATGGTTATGAAGAATTTGGATTTCCTTCATCTCTAACATATGAGTAACAGCTTATCATAAAGTTGTGAGGATTAAAAGAGATAAGCATGCAAAACATTTCCTATACAACCTAGCATAAAATAACCCTTCAAGCCTTGCTATCCTTATTTGAGCTTTAATTATTAATACTTCAAATATGAAGTGGTTGAACTCCCTGTCTAGCATTTGTAGAGCACATATACCGTACCTCAAAATTAAAAGAATTCTTTATCCTTTAGTTCAAAGGTAGACATACTAATAGTAGTAGCAGTAAAAAAGTTATAGTGGTAATAACTCTACAAGATTTCAGTTTTTTGTTGTACACTGCAGTATGCACGAGTTAAAAGAGTACTAAATCTTCAACAAAAATTAGTTCCAGGTGGTGAAGTGTTGTGCTAGACAAAGTGGGGCCAGCATGGAACTTTTTCTTATGGTCAAGATCCAGGAAAAGAAGCCACAGGGGAGGTATGAGGCTAACATATACCTGGAGGCCAGGAGGGAGTAGGGAACCCATTTAGGCCAGCTCAAGGAGTATGTTAAACAAGGTTTTGAATTGAAAGCTATAGAGTTCAGATATTCCTCTGGTGGACTCCCACTGTACTGGTCATCCCAACATCCAACAAATATGGATTTCCCCAAAGCTAGAAATCCCTTGGGAATAATTTCTTCGAGAACTTGCATGCAACTTCAGCTAGAATTCAGCTGCCTAGTGGATTCTGTCAGGGATCTGGCAGCAGAATCACACCGTGAGAGAAGCCTCCTCAACCCTATCTAAAATCTAGTGTTAAACTGTGTGATGGAATGAAAGTGACTTTCAGGTGAATCAAGACTATGGGCCTAACTAGGGTAAAGAGGAGAATCAAAGGGACAAAGAGCGTCAGAAGTCAGACCACAGAAAGTTCTTGGAAACTGGAATAAAAATGTATTTAATTGAATCAGCATTTATTGAGAAGTATGTACTCACTTTCAAGAAGTTGAGATACTTACGTAAAGAATTCACTATAAAGTGAGGTAGAATGTGATCTTTCCTTCTGCCATCACCTATTTACTTAATTAATTTTTAGTTTTTATTGTCTGTCTCCCTACTTTAGAATCTAAGGTCTGTGAGGGCAATAGTTTGTTTCTGTTCGCTGCCAGGAACCAATGTGCCTAGAATACTGCCTGATATGCATTAGGCACTTAGTACACCTTTGCTGAATAGATTTGATCTGGGCTATAACTGGTACAAGGGGTTAGAAGAACGAACACAATGAGAGGAAGATTTTATATGACAAAGAATCACAGCAATCTTTTTGAAGGAGAACCATTTCACATAGTCATAGGCCACTGGGACTGGGATTTAGATAATAAGAATGATGCCCTAATTTTGCAAATCAGAAGAACATATTAATATAGCTAATAGGGTGTGGGTCTGGATCTCAACTTTCCAGGTATAGTTTTCTTTCCAAAAGTTAGAACCCTGTCAACCAGATACATAGGAAGAAAATCCAAGGGCAGACGAAGGAAGCAGAATGGCACAGATGTTTGAAAGCACAGGGTCTATTTAGGAAATGAAGATTAGTGACCAGCAAGGAAGAAATGTGTGTATGTTGTGGGGAAAGGGAAGAGGAAATGCAAATTTGCGGCACAGCCCCTTGCTGTGGTGCAGTCAAGTGAGGGAAACTCTATGAAGTCAGTGGGACCTTGAAGAAAGGAAGGGCTGTGGACAAGCAGGAAGGGGAGGACGATGCAGCAGAGAGGGATGAAAAGCTCACGATGGCCCAGAAACTCATAAATGCTGGTAGAGATTGTATTGGGGTACATGGATACATGAGAAAAGGACCAGATTATGGAAGCTCTCCAAAGGTCAAGTTGTGAAACTTGGAATGCTGAATAATAGGGAGACATTCAAGATTCTTGAGCTTGAATGATACGATGAAAAAAATAAGTACAAATCGATAGTTCTCAAATTTAAGATACCAAACATATTTTAAATTTCTATTTTGTTCCCAAAATATATCAGTCATAAAGCTTTCTCATGATCCAAGGCCCGCTAAAAATAAAGACCTTGTATGTACACATTACATTAAGAGTATTAAACTAAGTGAATTATATATATCATAATTTGCTAATATTTTTTCTTTAGATACTCAAAATAATATGAAGTGTCACAATGATCACATATTAATTAAAATTGGAGGACTCTTTGTTTTTGCTAAGCCTTGGAAAATGGTTTATAAATAGTTATTTGGTAAGCTGATGAAATATTAGCATGCCAGATGGTAGAAGAAATAAAATATATAATCATTGCATAAAGTTCCAGAAACACTTTATTTAAAAATGGAATTGTAAATGCATAACAAAATAACATAAGTAATAAATGTAACAAAAATAAATAAGGAGAATAATGTATTCATACAAAATAAAAATAACATAGTAAAGGCCAAATGTTTATAATTGAACAAAAACTGTGTAAACACTTAAACAATAATGTAAGTAGATTCTAATATTTTCCTAAATTCCTTACCTTCTACTTCCATGTGGATATAATCAGTACCCAAATATTAAATAAAAGAGGGAACAATGGTGATTATTTTCTTCAAAGGGATTGACCCTGTTTTAATGTTTCATTTATTCCTTCAGAGCATTTATGTCTTTCCATTTATGTTCTTTTAAACCTTTTTTTCAGTCTTCCTTTATTAGATGGAAGGGGGAATTTAGCTTTACAAGGAGAATAGTTTGTTTACCTTTTTTTTAATTTAAAGAAAAATATGAGATCCATTATACAACAGACTTTTGTTTTTATAAAATTTTTTTTGCATCTTTATTAACTGGTTCAATAGTACAGGATTTTAAAAATCCTGGAAAATTTTGAAGTGTAGAGTTACTTTGTTTCTTAAAATAAATGTATCACAGGATATTGCTGAAATATTAAAGACCATTTCATAAAAGTTGGAAAAGTGGCAGTTTAACCAATATAGTCTGAAGGGGACAAGTGAAAAACCCAGGTCTATTAATATTATTTAATTGAATTAAGATACACCCAAATTATAGTGTTCTGGAAACACAAAGATAATTACTTTCTTTTTAAACTCATCCAAATGTGAACTTACTGGAAAGAGAAAAAACAAGTTTAAAGAAGATATTTTTCACAGGCTTCCTGTTTTGTAGCATAGGCCCAAGGCCTTCGCTGTCATGTTGCAGGGTCCTTATAAATGTCTAAGACTGAAACAGGATTTACTATTGTAGGTCCTACAGGGAAACACACAGAAGCAATTCATTGCTTGGGAGTAAAACTATCAACTAATCTTATGACTACTGGTTCTCCAAGTTTCCTAACGAAGAAAATTTTAACTGCATGATCCTTTCAAGGGAAAATTTTTTTTCAACTGTCACATATAAACTTATGGTAACACAGGATCAATATACATGTTCTTAGTTTTAAAAATATGCTCCACCTAAACTATCTGTCTAGCTTAATCTTTCTAGTTATTAGTTAACCTAAAATGAACAACAAAACCTTATTTCCATTAAAAAAACTTGGGAAAAAAGTGCCAAATTGATCTTTTTGAAAGTGGAGTAAAACAAATACATTATTATCAATTTCCTATGTACAAAAAAGACGGGCCTTATTGATATATAGATATGTCCACCTACCACTCCCAGCAAATCTTAGTGCAAACATAATAGTTAATTTCCGTAAACCCCAAGACAATTTACGTAGCAACAAAGTTATATAAATCACATCTATGTTGGAAAATTTTAGGACACACAATGACTATTGTGATACTGTGGAGAGTACTATGTCATTGTGTCCAGCGGTAATGAGTACTAATATAAATCCTATTATTAAGAAGCAAATAGAATGGTTTAACAAATCTGTACAGATGAAGAGGAAGTCCGTTTCAGGGAGCAGCTTGGCACAGGAGACATAGGGGTTCAGAAATGTTGGGTATTTAGTTTGCTTGTAGGTCACAGCATGGCTTAAAAAAAAAACAAAGATCTATGAAGGGAAAGGTTGCAATGATAAAATTCAACTTGAAAATCATAAAACCATGAAAGGCAAAACTGCCACAATCTGCTTTTTCCTATGTGTGTATCAACTGGTTATCTAAACGGTGTAAAAGGACTGATATGACACTACATTATAGGTAAAAAAAAAAATAAATAAATAAAATTAAGACAACAGGGATAACAAGATTGTAGTTGATCAAGCTGTCTTGTTTTGTATAAGTCAACACTGTGCTGCTTCCAATATTCCTAGTCATTCCACAAGTAATTATTTTTTAACAATCAAGAGAAAGTCATTCATGTACTGTAACATCTTCCTCTTCCCCATCAGGGTTGAATCTATTAAAATGTATACTGAAATCAGCCTCAGATTCAGCATTCTCAAATTCAGCTGAGACTGAGATAGCAGCAGGATGAAGAACCCTAGCTTCTGGTTGGCAAAGTGTCGGTGTCTGACCCGGGCTGCTGTGGTTATTCACAGGACTGGACTTCTGTTTTGGTGGAGATGGCAAGATAGCACTGGGAAATCCCATGTTGTTCAGAGCCTCCAAAGTTCCATCTGGGTCAATCATAGCATTGATCGCTGAAGGGGGGGGAAAAAGAGTTGGTGGGGGAGAAAGGATATAATTTTAGATATAGTTACATTCAGATATGAATATTAACATTGGCTATGATCTGGATAGTATTTCAACTATCTGTGAATATGTGATCTTAAATGTGGCTAATCCTTCCAAAAGTGTATTTAAAACCCCATTCTCAGTATAATAATTTTGTGGTTGATCTACATTGTAGGTTACACAGACCTAAATGCTTTCTCTGGGTCTCTTGATAGGTCATTTATAGGCATTTCAGAGACTATAAAGTCTAGTATTTGAAGATGAGGAATTCAAGAAAGATTATTTTGAATTTGCTTTCATCATCGCCATAGGATAGTGAAAATATTGGTGGTGATGTTTTTTTTTTTTTAGAGACAGTGTCTTGCTCTGTTTTCTAGGCTCTGGAGTATAGCGGTGTCATCGCAGTTCACTGCAAACTCAAAATTACTGGGCTCAAGAGACCCTTCCACCTCAGCCTCCTGAGTAGCTGGGACGATAGATACATACCACCACACCTGGCTAATTTTTAAGTTTTTTTTGTAGAAACGGCATCTTGCTATATTGCCCAGACTGGTCTCAAACTCCTGGCCTCAAGCAATCCTCCCGCCCTGGCCTCCCAAAGTGCTAGGATTACAGGCATGACCCATCACGCCCGGCCTGGTTGTGATTCTTAACCAACACTCATACCCCTATTTATCACTCAGAGAATTGGGAGTTAGTTGCTAAGACAGAGTTCAGAGTAATCTCAGGGCTGGGGAGAAGAGAAGAACTTCAGCGTACTTTGAATGCTATCACAGCATGTTGTCATTCACCCTGGTGAGAGTGCTAGGATACAGCACAATATGTGAGCTATATTGGTCCCCTCATAGCCTAGATACTAATATCCAAGAGCAGCCCTCAAAAGCCAAATAGATTTTGCTAGTTCCACAAGAGGGGCCAGTTACAGGCCAGTTTTTCAATCTAAAAGATCTTTGGGTAGACAAGGGAAGTTCTCAGGCAGTGATTTTCAAGTTGAATTGGGTAGAGTAGGGAATTGGAAGAAGACTTACTTAGCAGGTTCTTTTAAAAGTATACCTCCATTCTACCAGCTAACAATCACTGTGTTAGCAAGCCACTTTCACTCATGGGGGTATATCGTAACTCTTAGGTGTGTTGGGGCTGAATAAAGGTTAAGAATCACTTAGGTAGAATATACATATTATGCTTATCATTATTCAATAAATAAAGACTGAGTAGAATTAGCAATTGACTCTGGAACCTATTTGTTGTATCACTGGGGACTTGTAGGTTAAGACTTATACAGGCATTAATGCATAACCTAGATCTGACGCAAACCATCAAAACAGTATCCTTGTCACAGTTCAGGTGGCAAAACAGAGTCTCTTTCATTTTCTTTACTCCTTTCTCTTCTGGTCCCTATGGCCAATATGTACTCATTTCTTGTGGTCTATCCAAGCAACTATTATTTGTATTAGAATATAAGTTCAATTGAAGTTATATAAGTTTATATAATTTAAGAATTGGCAAATCAAATAAATAATTCTAATTATCAATAAGCATCTTCACCTGCAAAGACACTTTAATGTAATATTTTAATATATTTTACATATAATTTATATATAATCTATATAATACTGTAATTAGTTTATAACATCTAATGTATTATTAAACCTAAGCACTAAAATATGCACAAGATTTAACTTTATTATATCTTAAATTTTTTATATTGGATTTTAAAACTTCCTTTTTATGAGTAATGTGGACATGTAGAACGGTATATACATGTCATCATATTTAACCAAATAATGTCCTAATAAGAATATTTTAAGAAATACTACTTAGAATGCACTTATTCTAAATTATTAGTTCTTTATACCTAATTCAGTAGTAAATTTACCTTGTAACTGCTTTTCAACTCTTTTCAGTTCCTGTAAGATAGAAGAAATCTCCTGCAAGGAAAACAATAACAAAAATTAGCTCCTTTAGTTAAAACGTTTTTGCTTGTCAAGCAATGAATTTCACTTTCATTTTATTTGGAACATTTAATAATATTTATATGGTACTACATTAATAGCAACATAATATGAAATAATTATGATATCCATTAAACAAGATTCAAATTAAAATCTTTAAATTAATGAGACAGAATAATTTTTTCAATTAGATAATAATAGAAGATGAAAAGTTTAAGGTAATTCACTACTATATAAACAAAGCTATTTTTTTTTTTTTTTTTTTTTAAGACAGAGTCTTCCTCTGTTGCCCAGGCTAGAGTGCAGTGGCATCATTATAACTCACTGCAACCTCAAACTCCTGGGCTTGAGCGATCTTCCTGCCTCAGTCTTCTGACTAGCTGGGAACACACACATGTGCCACCACCCCCAGATAATTTTTCTATTTTATTGTAGAGACAGAGTTTCACTATGCTGCTCAGGCTGGTCTTGAATCCCTGGCCTAAAGCGATCCTCCCATCTTGGACTCCCAAAGTGCTAGGATTATAGGCATAAGCAACTGCCCCGGCCAAAAATTTTTAAAAATTTGTGTCAATTAACCTTGCAACAACTTTGTAAAAGAGCCAACGGATTTTTCTTTTTTGAAAAATGTATAAAGCACAACCTCAATATTAGGAGTACACTTTGAGCAATGAAAGTCTATATAAACTCTTAATAAAAAAAGGAGATAAGCATTGTATTGAGTAAATGGAAACAACTCATGTCAACTTAGTATTAATATTTAAATTTGGTTCTTATTTCAAAATTGCATATTTGTAATGTACAATCATTAGAAAAACAAACAGATTTCTCCTTCTTACCCTCTGCAACTTTAAAACAATCAATATTTTAAAACCTGGTGAGGATCAGTTGAAGAATAAAATTTCCCAAATTTGTGCATTTACATCTTCTTTTATATAGAAATCAACAAGATAGCTCAAAAATAAGTGTTATCTTTCCCTTAAGATAAAATATTTTTATGTTTTAATCTTCAAGAAAAATTACCATACCATGCTTGAGGTTTTCACAATAGGGACTTCACTTTCAGCTCTTAACTTGCTTTCTATGTCATCCCAATTCCGATCTTTGTCTTTAAATAATATTCTATAAATCAAAAAACATAAAAATTTTACTTCTCATCTTTTAAAAACCTATTACATTTTTGTTACTACCAAAAACAATGTATTGTTTCAAAGATACACAAGGGAATAAAAAAAAAACAACCCATCGCACGAACTGAGAATTAAACAATGAGCCCATAGAACAACTAATTTGTGTATGTGAAAGATCTCTATTCAAGTAGTAACTGAATGGTCATTAATACATACATAGACTCTTTACTTTTATCTTATTCTTTATTGAAAACCAAACATAAAACAAATGTGAATAATGATATTACCCCAAAATAACTAATATTTGTAATTAACAATATAGTCATACCCCCTTCTTTGTGCTTTCCCTTTCTGTGGTTTCAGTTACCCGCAGTCAACTATGGTCTGAAAACATTACGGTATTTTGAGAAAGAGAGAGAGAGATCACATACACATAACTTTTATTACAGCATACTGTTATCATTGCTCCATTATTAGTTATTGTTGTTAATCTCTTCCTGTGCCTAATTTATAAATTAAACTTTATCATAGGTGTGTATAGGAAAAAATAGCATATATAGGTTTCCGTACTATCACGGTTTTGGGGGTTTCTGTACTATCCATGGGGTGGCAGTAGTCTTGGAACAGATATACCTCCCTTGCAGATGAGAGATAACTACTGTGTAACTGCTACTTATAAAGAAAATGCAACTTTGTGCACATAGAATATATGCAATAGAGAAGTAAGATGAAATTAAGATGCAAATAGGCTCAATTAGGTATAAACAACTATCTGTTAAGATCTCTTTATACAGAAATAGGCATTTTATTGATATAGCAAAGTGTGAACATTATTTTAAAAACTGAAAATTGGAGTACTTACTGTGCTTTTCTTTAAAAACCTTAATTCACATTAGTATATCTGTATATTTATGTTCCTTTTAGGAATTCAGACACTATCCTTTTGATAAAAAGAATTGCCAATAAAGACAATTATCCTGTATTAGAAACTAAATTCAAATATCTTAACTTTTAAAGTACCACAAAATTTTGATTTGTCTTTCAAATGTACTATATTTCTCTTCCTAGGAAGTTACAATCTAGGAGACATGATTCAGCAGTTTCAGAAATATGAAAATACTAGCCTCTTTTTGGTTTCTTTTTAAATTTCTCCACTGAGCTTAGAAATTTAGTTTAATTGCCTTATATAAACATCAGCGCTGTACAACATTAAGTAAATTATTACTACTGGAAGCTAGCTTATCAGTATTTAGGTAGTAAACTAAATTAATATTCTTTTTTTTTTTTTTTATTGGGGGAAAACTACAAAGCATTTACAGTCACAATTTATAGTGAGCTGATTTCACAAAATATATTACCACTCAAGTTGACTTATCTTGTTACATTTAAAAATCTACTCTGTCAAAGTAGTCCATAGAGTACATACATAGTGCTCCAACTGTACCTACTTACAACCAACACTCCATTTTAAGTGTATAATTAAATGATTTTCAGTGAATTTACCAAGGTGTACAGTTAATCACATGAATCAGTTTTTGAGGAATTCCTTTCCCCTATTGAGACCCCTAATTCCGCTCCCCAACTACTTGTGGAGGGGTGGGTTATGCTTGAAAAATAATTAGTATTTTAATTCAACTAGTAAGTATGTATTGAGCACTTCCGGGTTGCAACCGTTGGTAGACTTCACAAATACAATGAGTGAGAGTCCTTGCCTTCTGGCAGTTTACAGTTTACCTTAAATGGTGTAAACAAACTACTGATGAGCATTTAGCAGAAACTTGGAAGAGTAGGAGTAGAAATGACTACTTTCAGGATTCAAACTTGGAAAGATTTATGTTGATTAAGGTCATAAAATAGAATCTTTCAAAAATGAGAGACAATATCAGAAAATGAGAGACAGGATGGTCAAAGGAAGATGGAGGAGGGATTCCAAGTGGTAGACACACACACTACAGGCCAAGTTTTCACTATTTAGATATCTAAAGATTGAAGAGCCCAGGAAGCTGTTAATAAGGTATTGAAGCCTGCAGAGGTATAGGAAGAAATCACAGGGAACTGAAGAACCACTGTTCCACTGTTCATCGGTTGGTTCTATAGCTTTCTCATGTCCAAATTAAATAAGCTTATAGACCTTTTTCTAGTTACTACTCTTTCAGGTGTCTATGTTGATTAGTTTGAGCACTTATCTAATAAAGGTCTGACAAGTCATAGTAGAAGCTCAGAAATCTATTTATTGTAGAAATGTTGCACTCAACAGACATCTAGACAAGGAACACTCACTTAAAGTTAGTGACCTCAAACCAGAAGGCCAACACAGGAAGATTATCTAAAGGCAATATCCAAATTCTTTATTAGTTATTTTAAGAACTAGGTATACTTAGAAGGATTTCAGGTTAAAATCCTTTAGAATAAAAATAGTTCACTCATCTCCATTAAAAGTTGCTTAATATCCTCCATTAAAGGCATCAGTTGGGTACCTCCTAGGGTACTTTTTAGTATAAAAATCCACACTTAGCCTCCATCCCTAAAACAAATTGTTTAGTTGGCTTTTCTGCAGTTTAAAATATTTATATTTTGGCTAAAAAAGAAAAGGGTAACATATTTAAAAAAAAGCAATTAGAGATCATATAAAGTTTATCTACATCATAATTTTACTGGGAAAAGTTACACATCTTTTTTTTCTCCGAAGGAAAAATAGCATATAGCATTTATTTGATTTTGAATCATTGTCTTTAGTTAACACATTTTCCCATTTCTTTCAAATGTATCATGCATCTAAAACAATTCTCATGTTAAAAGTT
Organism: Lepilemur septentrionalis; assembly: GCA_963573855.1. Taxonomy (NCBI): domain Eukaryota; kingdom Metazoa; phylum Chordata; class Mammalia; order Primates; family Lepilemuridae; genus Lepilemur; species Lepilemur septentrionalis. The sequence continues at coordinate 10,414 of CAUYMX010046774.1, read as the reverse complement.
AATATTCATGTTACATACCTAAAACAAAATGAATTTCCATTATTCATTCTCTTCCTTTTTCTCTAATTAATTAGGAATGAATTTTGTCAACCTTTCCCTGAGCTTTATTTATTGCAGAAATCACTCGGGGGAAAATAGGAATCACACTTCCTTTTTAGTATTAGACTGCTATCACATGTTTTAAAACATCATTCTTTGTATTTGCAATTCAAAAGCAGAGAAAAAAAACTAATTTAAACATCATGCAAAGAATAGTTAATGTTGTGGATTTCTTCATCAAGTGGCTTTAAAACGATTCTATTACAAAGATGCTCTGATAGTGAGAGGAAAGTAAGCACAATACTCAGAACTTCAGGGTAATCAGTTAAATGGAAATAAAGGCCTTTTAAACTTCCATTGTGCCCCCTAATGGTAGAAAAGCAAAAAATATCTAGACTTGTATATATTTTACATTTGTCAATTAATTACACTTTATAGAAAACTTCACTCAAGTGAGTAATATTCAATATTGTGTTTTATGTAAGCTCACAAAACAAACTAGAAGTAATAAAAATATAAGCCATTGTTAAATTCCTGACATTAAATTATATGAGGGATTCTTTGTTATTTTAAATATTAAATGTTTCCACTTATTCCCTTTCCTTAAGCTTAAAGTAAACATGAAATTAATCTCATAGACACATACTATAGAAAATAAATCAACTCTCTATAGAAATCAATATTGATTTTCTCAATTGCTACTACATAATTGATTTATTTAAAAATTAAACAAGTCTGGGACATCTTTAGCTTTAAATATTCACATCCCTAACAGCACTGTCTTTTCAGATCACTCCTTGTATCCTGAAATATCTAATTCAAGAAGAAAGCATCACTCCAAAAGGCATTTTGAGCAATTTCTTTCTGAGAACTCAGAGAAGGAATGAGTATTATTGTAACTCATGAAATACGTAAAGATTCTGTCATAAAAAAGTGACTCTGGTGAATGGTGGTTGTTTAGGATTGTCTCCTTTGTAAAAGTACAGTCTCATTTTTTTTTTTTGAGAAATAGGACTATAACGAGAAAAAAAGTTAATGGAATGGTGAAAACCAGGGAGAAGGGGATTACCGGAAGAATGGGATATAGCATCAAGAATGAATCCAAAAAGCAGAACAATGTAGACAGAAAAAGAGAAAATAAGCAGGAAAAAAAGCAATCAGTGATACAACAATACACATTTTCACCTGCTAGCACATAAATAATTTATAACTCAATTTTATAAATATGAAATTATTTTTCTAAGACATTCAATCAAAAGTCAGCATATAAAAAAATTCAGTCATTCTCCCAATTATTGACAATAAAAACTTGAATTTGTTAAGAAACAATATCCTACTTCCTGGAGCTACTGTTCTTTCATTTTTTATTGATTTTCTCTCTTTTCTCTAAATTCTTTTTTGTTTTTTTCCTCTAAATTATTTTGTTTGATTCCTACATAACTGATTCTCTGCCTATATTCTTTCTTATTCTACTGTGTATTATCTAAAATTTATACACGGTTCTGGAACCACAAAACATTTGCTGAGAAGCTTGGATTACCAGAAAAGTACCCTAACTCTTTTAGAACTTCCAAACTTAAGGAAATGGGGAAAGAATGACACTAAGGGTTCTTTTCCAGGATGCTGTATATGACACTGCTTTTGAATGATTCCTTCTGTGCGTCAGTAACGCAGAACAGCAGCAGCAATTAGGGAAGATCGTCACTTTCACTCAAGGTTCAGAAGTGGGGGAGGGCGGTGGGGGACAAAGGAGGAAATGGGGAAAGGAGGGAGGGATAAAGGTGAAGGCAGGGCACATCCTGAAAAGATAATCCCTGTACAGTCATGACATCATCCTCCTGCTTATATATATATAGGGAATGGCTAGAGCATCCCTCATAGTTCACTCACTTTCAAAGCCAGCTGAAGGCAAGAGGAAGAGCTAGAGAGAGCCCCCTTCCGTGTGTTTCTTCTGACTTTTATGGACTTGGCTTGCTAGACGGCTGAAAGAGATGATGGCAGCAATGAAAATCCAGCTGGTATGCATGCTACTCCTGGCTTTCAGCTCCTGGAGTCTGTGCTCAGGTAAGTGAAGCTGCCTTTCACAACTCCCTGAAGTGATTTCTTTTTCCTCTTTTGTGATGTGCTGCTACTTAATGTATCCAAGGAGAAGAGTTACTCCCTCTTATTCAGGATTTGCCTTTTAGTGATAGCAACCGTGAATATCTTCTTTCTCTCTGTCTTTATGATAAGAACTGAGAGATTTATTTTCCTTTTCTAAATCTGCAACGCAGAGAAAACAGGGAGTTCAATGAAATGCTGCATGCCCCCCTTTGGAATGCAACCACTAGAGAAAAAACCCACCAAACTTTAATTTAGGGTGGTCATTATCTAATGAGAAGTACAGAGGCGGTGGCTGTCATTGTGCAAACCCATCATTAAAACCGATTCCATTCAAAATGCTTTACTCTCATCCTTATTCGATCTCTTAGGAATCAGTGGCTTTTCCCTGCTTTGCTCTTATAATTGTCCCCAAATTATCTTCTTAAGATAACAAATAAAGTGAAAATTAATGATTAATACATAAATGAACAAAGCATTATTTGTGGGAAATTATTTCTAGAAAAATACCAAAATATTCCAAGTCTTTTTGAGAATACATTTTACATAGTCTGTGTGACAAGTAAGCATGCAATTAATTTAATCATTTGGTACGTTTGGCATGTCATTTAAGTTGATACAAATTCAATTGGAAAATTAGTATTCTTATATTAATGGCTTTAAAAAAGTATTTGGCTTTAGTGTGTTTTGCATATGATAATAAGGAGAGGTTATATTATTAAATACCTATCAATAACTCACCTTGAATATAAGATTTAAGTTTAAAGAACTAACATGAAACATTAAAACTATTGCTAAATGCTCTGATTAATGTTTAAAAAATATTTGCATGATCACATCAAAGTGAAAAGAAACTTAGGGGATAAATGCAGCAAATATAATTTAACTTATTTTATGTTTTTATGACTCTATCTCATACATATGACATTGAAATGTTTAATTCAAACTCATGCTGTAATTTTATTTACATTATGAAATTAAAATCTAGATTTACGCAAATTTAACTGATTTACGCAAATTTTTAAATTTATTTCAATCATTGGAAAAGGACCTTGAACTTCTAAATTTGCAAATCTTTTATGAGAAAAACATTGACTTTTCTACAGCTGTGATTTTATCTGATAGTTATGTGAGATTAAAGGTATACTTGGAGTATGTGAAAAAGACTGAGCTGTTAAGCACTGGGTTTATTAACTCTTGAAACTACTTGCTATGAGGAACCAAAAGTTATAGGAATTGTGATATATATTGTTCATAAATAATGGAATACACCATTCATTTTGAAAAACAGATTACATCTCTGACAAATAGGGAGAAAAGATCTATGTTATGATTTAGTTTCTAGTTCAATTTAACAAATGGTTTCTCCAAGTATGATGTTTCTTTTCAATGAGTTTATAGTGCAAGGAAGATAGAGTCATTTTTAACTTCTGCCTTGTTTTATAACATATAGGTCAGTGAGTATGAATTAAGCCACCTTATTATTGTGTTTTATAACTTTAACTATCTTATTATATGTTCTAGGTTTTCCTTCTTTGTAAAATTTTCATTAATGGAAACTTAGAGAAAATATTCTTAAAAAATAGAGATCTGTTTTCGACACTATTTTACATATGTTGATGGACAGCTCCACTTTTGCTTAAACAATTTCCTTAATTGCCTATGATAAAATTATGCCTATGCATAATTCCAAATTTTTGCTAATGGTACAAAAACAATTCTTTCAAAGTGTGCTTTGTAAAATAGCATCTCAAATTAATATCAGTATCTTTATATCTTTATTATTTTAAAATTACCAGTAAGCAATTACCTTTGGTTTTTTTTTGAAAAATCTCTTGTTCACATATTTGTATTATGTTGTTTTAAAAATATTAATATACATATTTCCTATATATGTAAACTATTGCTGATAAAAATAAACCACTGTACCATATTTGATGAAATCTCTATTATAAGAAATAATTTATTTTACTAACTTTCAGAGATTAAACAACTCCAAATTAATAGCTGTCTTGACAAATAATCATATGCTTATTTTCTTAGAAGTGCCTCTACTATTCTAGTTGCCTGCTGTTAGCCTAAAATAAAACTATAATTTGTTTTTTCTAAATACTATTTTAAAGAGAATAAATACATAGGAAAGACATTAAATGTCCAAGACCAATTTTTTTGAGATTAATCTAAAATCTGCATATTATGATATAATTATATGGTATGTGATTATATAGTAAACATGTGGCTTTGATTTTACTCAGATTCAGAAGAGGAAATGAAAGCATTAGAGGCAGATTTATTGACCAATATGCATACATCAAAGGTAACTTTTTCTTTTCTTTAACCCTGGGTTGAAAGACATATGAACTTTCATCCTAAACATGATGTCTTTTTCCTGTAGTAATAACTTCCCATCAAGATTGAAAAGTTCCTTGGGAGGCATTTCCTTTCTTGGGAAACTTTTCTTTCAGTTCAAAGAAGTTAAGGGTGTTGATATGACAGAGAAAGGAACTGTAACAATTATCAATCACCATATTGCAACTTTAAGTAGTCACATATTATTTATGTGGACATGTAAATGTATTTAAAGGAACTTGTTTCCATATTTTTTAAATTGGGTATGATGAAAGATTACTGGCCTCAGCTTACATGACAACTAAGTGAACTTTTTGCCATTTCTATTATATTGAGAGAAAGAAAAAAGCGTGCCTAAATTAAAAATAAACGTTCATGACAACCTGTAAAAGAAATGTGGTAGAGAAGAAAGAGCAATAAACTGACAAACAGGAGCCTTGAGATCTAATCCTGAAACTATGGCTCATGAGCCAGTTGATCTTAAGCAAGTGGATTAGTTAACATTGCTTACCTTTGTTTCCTTATTTTTAAATACAGGGGTTGGAGTTCATGATCTAGACATTTACAGTTCTGCAATGTGTTTAAAAATTATTGAACTGCATTCTTCATTGTCTGTCTGGATTTTAATTCTCCCTGTAACATGTGTGTTATCTGTACCTGCTTTCTCTTTGTTTTTTCTTGTAATTGAGCCACACACAATTTGGTATTCTGTGCACTATTATTTCTTTGTTGGGATCTTGAAAACAAGTTCCCAACCTGGACCTAGAAATAAAACTCTATTAGAATATGCATGATTTCCATTCTACCATATAATATTGATTACTCAGAGTAAGTCAATCATTGTAATCTAATGTGAAGCAGTCACCCGATGCAATCGTTGTTATAGCACCACTGTACCAAGCCTGAGGAATCAATAGATGTTATGGTGGAAAAGTAAGTACACAAAACTGTCTGATTTCTGAAGTGTCATTTCAACTCAAGTTCTGCCATGTCAGGTTCCTCTTCCTTGATCAAAAGAGCAGGTTGTAGGTACAATAATACCTAGTATACAAGTAGGATTATGCATGATAGTGGGAAGGAAAAATATTCATTTTTATGTGGGTTTGAGAGTGTAGGACATTATTATTTGAAAGCTCACAAAGATTTATTTTCTACTGTGGTACTTAAGAGACATTTTTGGAAACTTTAAGCACACATACATTTCTATAATGGCCCAGAGCTAAAAAAAAAAATTGACCAGATTGAAGCCCAATGTTACCATAATTTGGTAGATTTTATATTAGGAATAAACCAATTTAGTTTAGTAACTAAAACTCCATGAGTAATTATATTTAACCTATGCTAACAGAGTCCTTGTTTAACACTCATCAGCATAGCAATGGCTACAATCTCTTCAACTCAAACTAGGAAGACAATTGAAGTCAATAGTCTATGACAGAAAATGGGATATATTAGAATGCTTTGGAGTCTTGGTATAGATTTTTACCTCTATAATTTCCAAGTGTACATGGACACATAAAGGTCCTAAATAATCTCCAAAATGTGACATAATTTGGGGAGTTCTAGTTACTTTGAAAACATATGAGAGGAGAGTTGCGACTCCATCTCTAGCCAAGATACTGTGAAGAAAAAATGATATCAGTATATAGAGGAGTTTCACTTTTCTCTTATGAGAAATACATACCAAAAATACAGGCATAATTAAATTTTTCTTTTTCATTCAGTCATGGGATATATCTCTGAAACAGATCAAGAAAAATAATTGAATTTCAAGGCCCCCTTTTAATTGAGATAAGTAACCAGGCAACACTAGTCCTTACATGTATTTTATGAATATCGTGTTCTGTGGTCAAATTAGTTTGGGGGACATTGGATACTATATTCAGCACCATTGAAAAGTCACAGTGAATATTAGCACGTAAAAAGCTTGAAGGATACCTAAACTCAAGAACTGAATTTTAAATTTTAAATTTAAATTTCACTTTAAATTTCCTTTAAACTCAAATTTTCCAGTTTATTTGAGAATGGAACGCCTTTTTAAAATTAATGAATACAGAACTAGTGTTCTAAGGAATGAACTTTGAAAACCATTAAAATAGCTGATCTCTAAAGAGCTCTCCAAACGTATAGGATCCCATTAATTGGCAGGGCATCAAGTATTGCTGCCATGAAATGGAACATGTTGCCTCTATAATAGTCTTCCATAGCAGAAAAATTCTATTCAAGGGGCATGATAGAAAGGATTTCCAAGCTGTTTGAAAATGTAGCTGTAGTGAACATCTTTGTACTCACAAATTTGCATACCCTTAGGGAAAAATTTTAATCAAAGACTATGCATATTTATAATTTTAATATATATTGTCAAAATAACTTTCAAGAAGTTATACCAAACTATACCTAGAACAACAAATATTTAGGAAAGGAACACCTGCTTCCCCACGTTGTGGTTACCATTAAGTATACTCATACTTCTTAAAGTCTTTCAATCTGATAGTAGCCAAATTGAAATTTATTTCATGTATTTCTTTGCTATGTTTCTTCTTTGGTGGACAATTCTGTGACTTTTCCATTCATATCACTTATTCAAGGTTTACGTTTTTTTAAGTTTTTTTTTTAATTGGTGTAGTCACCATTTTCTTTTTGAAGAACTCCACCTGTAATTAAGGATATTAACATTTTGTGGCAACTTTGTCTACATAGCTTGCAATATATCAAGAAAGGTTACAACTAGATCCACATCCAGATTTCCCCATAGCTAATTGCCCCAAAGTACTTGAAATGCAAATTTTGCTATATGCCATATAACCATATATACCTGGATCAATTTTTGAACACTGTATTATCCTGTGTTGGATTTTATTACTGCTCTATTAATTTACTTCTTTGGTTACTGCTAATTTAAAATATATTGTAATATTTGGTAGAGTAATCCTTACTTATTACCTTTTTATTTTTCTAACTCTTCTTGGTTCTTACACATTTATCCTTCCAAATTAATAATTATTAATAATTAGCTATAATTATTTTGCCAAATCCCCTTCTCCAATTTCCAGTCTCCTCATATTTTCCCAACTGGGACAATGATTTGCATTTGCATTACATTTGGAAAGTAAGTCAGAGAAAATCATCCTTTGATATTATTAAGTCTTCCCATCATGTGTTTGTAGTCCTTTAAATTTCTTTTATTTTTAATATTCCTTTAGGAAAAATTTATGCTTTCCTTCCCCTATGCCCTTTTAATTTTCTGTTCATTTTGTTAATTATTTCACAGTTTGGTTCTCCTTCCTCCTTATGTTTTCTTATTGATTATTGTTGACATGTAAGAAAGTTGTTAATTATGGTAATTATGATTTCACACAAGTTATTATTAGAAAAGAAAGGAAATTCCACAAAATATTTTAATTTGCACATAAATAAATTGGTCAGCTGTGATGCTGCCCATGACAACTATTAATCTGTGGAATATATTAATAGCCTCACTTTATTGTAATTGTCCAAAACTATTAATATAATCTTAGTCCCTGCTTCATTACATATTAGGAAAAAATGTAATATAAAGAAAGTGATAGTTTTCTAATTTTTAATTTTTCACCTGTAATATATAAATACATATTTATATACATACATTTCTATTTCTATTGTCACTTCTATTTTCTTCTTTGGTTTTCTCTGTGTGCTTATGTGAGTGCCTATGTATATAACTTTATTGCATTCTATTAAATAGAGGATGTAAAATATTGACATTATATAACTGTGACATGATTATGCTAAATTAATAACAGTGTGCTTATTAGACTAGAGTAATAATTATATCCTCAAATGTAATGGTTTAGCACAAAAGTTTATTTTTTATTCATATAACAGAGTTTTAATTGCAAATTTCTTTTTTCTATACTTCAGATCAGTAAAGCAAGTGTTCCCTCTTGGAAAATGACCCTGCTAAACGTTTGCAGTCTTGTAAATAATCTGAACACCCAAACCGAGGAAACAGGAGAGGTTCGTGAAGAGGAGCTCCTTACAAGAAGGAAATTTCCCACTACTTTAGATGGTTTTAGCTTGGAAGCAATGCTGACAATATACCAGCTTCAAAAAATCTGTCACAGCAGGGCCTTTCAACACTGGGAGGTAAAACTAAAACAAAATATGGATGTAATTATAGATATACTATTAATAGGTCTCATTTATATTGATTTTTTAAAATCCTGCTTATTCTCATAACAGGAAGACCTATAAATATTAAAGAGGAATAAACCATATGTTGAGGTCAACATTCCTTCAAATCTTCAAAGTGTCTTCAAATATTTGGAGTTTAGTAAAATATTTTTTTTTCTACCTTAAAAAGGGGATATATATCTCAAGGCAGATGGGAGCCATATGCCTTTATTGTGCTTAAGTGGATGACATGCTTAGGCAATTTTTACTGGTGGTGGCATGTCTAAGAAATAAGGAACATTTGCCTAAAATATTCAAATACAAAAGATTCCAAATGAAACTGGAATGATAAGGCTATATATCCCTATCTTATATTTTTATTTAAATAAGATCCCTATTTTTATTTGCCTAATATATCCAAATGCAAATGAAAACTTTTGTGTTTTATTCCACTTTTATTTGTAAAGTTTTGTGTTCTGTGTTTGTAGACAAGTACACATGACTTTGTGTGTATATATGTGACAATGTACTTACAAAACACTTTATAATTAATTGGCTTAATATATTTTGCTCCAAAAGATTAATTGGTGCTTTGAAAAGATGTGGAAAAATGTTGGGGCTAAAGAAGGGGTGAGGAGAAGAGAAATAAATGCTTTAAAGGAAAAAACCAAAAGAAATATTTTGAAATTTTCTGAAAATGGGAAACATTTCTTTCAGATCAATTTCTAAGAGAAATTTGCTTAATGTTTTGTGGATTTACACCAACCTGGAGAGTGCCTTCCTGGCTAATAAACTTGGGACTGACTACAGTGCAGTGTGGACTGTGTTGTAGACAGGAGGAAATGCAAGCAGAATTTCTAGTGTTTATTCTAACTGGTAAACAAAAAGATGTTTTACAAATAAAAAACCTGAAAAGGCCAGTTTTAATTTTACTTGCTGCTGGACTACTCACCCTTTAATTTCAATTCCAGCCAAATGGTTTAGTATTTAAAATATTTTAGCCCAATAAAATTTGAAAAGTATAAATTGTAATATAGAAAATTTCAATTATGTGCTATTAATCCGGAAAAAAATAACCTCAATAAACTATTAGGCAGACAAATCAAGTGCAAATAAAATTGAAACTTTTTCTATTTTAAATGTTATTGAGTGATTTAAAAATAAAATGATAATATCCCTCTGAGCACTGTACAAGTAATTATAGACTATGCACAAAGAAACTAAAGATTAAGAAACTAGATTGTCTGACAGTAGCTGATTTTCCTTCTCTGAAATTTAATAGCTGTGGGTTGAAATAAAGTACTTGATGATATGATTTTATGCATATGCATTATAATTTAAAGCTTATTCTTCTGTCAATATTTGTTATAGTGACCTCAAAGTTTAGAAGAGAACCACAAAAATGAAGAAAATTCTTATCTTGAGCATTTTTAAAAATTTCATGTAAATTGCGTGTAAAACTCTGGAAAGAGTTCTTAAATATTTTATGTTGAAATTTTTGGGTTAGAACACTATAAAAAATAGACTTAATTTTAGAATGGACATATTCAATGAGATATTAGGCAATATTCTACATGGAGATTAAATCCCCCCTTAAGTTATTGAATCTGATTTTTTTTTGAGACAGAGTCTCTGTTGCCTGGGCTAGAGTGCCGTGGCGTCAGCCTAGCTCACAGCAACCTCAAACTCCTGGGCTCAAGTGATCCTTCTGCCTCAGCCTCCCAAGTAGCTGGGACTACAGGCATGCGCCACCATGCCCGGCTAATTTTTTCTA
>CAUYMX010046771.1:0-17460 GCA_963573855.1 Lepilemur septentrionalis | reverse complement strand
TGTCAAATGCTTTTTCTGCATCTATTGAGAGAATCATATGGTCTTTGTTCTTGCTTTTATATATGAGGTGAATTGCATTTATTGATTTGCGAATGTTGAACCAGCCTTACATCCCTAGAATAAAGCCCACCTGATCGTGATGAATTATTTTTTTTGATGCGCTGCTGAATTCTATTTGCTAAAAATTTGTTGAGGATTTTTGCATCTATATTCATGTGGGATATTGGTCTGTAATTTTCTTTTTTTGTTGAAGTCCCCTACTACTATGGCAGTATTGTTTAACATGTTATTAAGATCTGACAAGCTTTGCTTTATGTAGTTAGGTGCTCCTACGATGGGTGCATAAATATTAAGAATAGTTAAATCTTCTTGTTAGATCTTCCCTTTCACCATTATAAAGTGGCCTTCTTTATCCTTTTTTACTTTTGTTATTTTAAAGCTTATGTTGTCTACAAATAGTATAGCTACACCTGCTTTCTTTTGACTCCCATTTGCCTGGATGATAGTTTTCCATCCCTTGACCTTCAGGTGGAAAGCATCTATATGGGTTAGAAGTGTTTCCTGTATACAGCAGATACTGGGCTTGTGGATTTTTATCCACTCTGCCAGTCGATTTCTCTTCAGAGGACAGTTGAAGACATTAACATTTATTGAAAGGATTGAAATTTGAGGAAGATTTCCATTCATATTGTTGGGTAGAGTCCAGGTGCTTTGTTTTACTTCTTGCGCCATCCTGCAGTTCAACTTCTAGCCTTTGACTCTTTGAAAGTTTTACTTTGTAGAGTGCCTATTGCCCTGTTTGGTGTAAAAGGCCAGTCTAAGAACTTCCTGTAGGGCTGGTTTGGACCTTGGGAATTCCATCAGAGAATGCTTGTCTGAGAAAGACTTTACTTTTCCCTCATAGATGAAACTTAATTTAGCCGGATAAAGAATTCTAGGTTGGGCTTTATTCTGTTTTAGAAGATTAAGGATAGGCACCCAGTCCCTTCTGGCTTGTGGCATTTCAGATGAGAAATCTGCAGTTAATCTGATAGGCCTGCCTTTGAAGTTTGTTTGTTTTTTTCTGGCTGTTTTTTTCTGTATTTCTTCTTTCACATTTACATTGGTCAGCCTAATAACCACGTGAGGAGGTGATTGCCTTTTCACGTTGAGTCTCCCAGGAGTTCTGTGTGCTTCTTATATCTGAATATTGAAATTTCTGGCTAGGCCTGGCGTATTTTTCTCCAGTATTTTGTGAAATAAGTTTTCCAGCCCTTGTGAATGTTCCTCTGCCCTCTCCTGTAACCCTATCAACCAGAGGTTCGATTTTCTTACATAATCCCATATTTCTTGTAAGCTTTGCCCTTGTCTCTTGTTTCTGTGTTCCCTTTCTTCCTCTTATTTGTTTAGCACATAAGCATAATCTTTAAGCTCTGAAATTCGCTCTTCTGCATGATCCAATCTATTCTTATGACATTCCATTGAGTTTTGGAGTTCCTCAAATGTATCTTTCATTGTAAGAATTTCTGTTTTGGTTTTTTTTGAATAATTTTATTTCTTTTGAGAACTTTTCATTCATTTCCTTAACCGGTCTTGTGGTTTCTCTATGTTGGGAATCAATTTTCTCTTCAATACCATTGAGTTTTCTAACAATCCTTATTTGGGAATCTTCCTCTGTCAGATTAATCATATCATGTAAGTTGGTATCAGTTGGTGATGATCAAGTATTTTCTTTTGAAGGCAGCTTTTTTCTCTGATCCTTCATGTTTCCTGTGATTTTTTGCTGGTTTTTTCTCATCTGGGTACTTTGTCATGGACTGTAGTTGCTGGGACTGGATTATGAACCAAAATCTGATAGGCTGCTTCTACCTTCTTTCAGCCTCCAGCAGGGAAGAGGAAGCAAAGCTTGAGGTAACAGTCTGGAAACCAGGTTTCAGGATGAACACCCTCTTTCTCAGCTCCACCCAGGAGTGGAGTCAGTCCCTTCCATGCCAAGCACCCAGCCCGAGTCGCAGGAGAGGGTGGTTGGTACTGTCTCCCCCGGTCACAAGTGGAGAGACAACCTCCCTCGCAATTCCGCCCTGACAAGCTGGTTTCTGCTCTCTTGGCACAGAACGCAGGCAGCTGGGTAGGGAGGGAGACCCCCCAAGACCAGCCTAGCAAGTCAGCCTCAGCTGTCACCACGTTCCCCTAACCTCCCCTTCAAATGCCATACCCGAGCCGTGGGAATGGGAATTGTCATTGCTGAGTTGGAGGATCAGACAGACTCTGTCCTTGTTTTTTTTTTTCCCCCTTCCCCCCACCTTTTTCAAATGCCAGACCTGTTCGACCAGTTTCGGACAGGGAGGGGGACTGTGACTGCTACCAGAGAAGCCTGCAATGTTTCCAGGCTAGGGGAGGCGTCGGATCCCCTACTTAGGGTCGGCGCTCTGTGCAGCTTCCAAACCGTGCTCCGAGCCCACTGCTTCCCCAACCCGTCGAGTCCCAAGTGTTCAGCTGCAGAGTACCACGCTCACTCTGTCTCTCCAGTGTCTGCCAAAACCTCAGCGAGTTCCCAGAGCAGAGTCTCCTCCATGGTATTTGCTCCCTGTCCTAGTCTTGGAAGCCTCCCAATGTGAGAAGGCACTCTCCGCACTCACTCCTGCAGAACCGGGAAGTGCCTGCTCAGCTAGGGTCCTCCCCAAATCAGGGCTGACTCAGAGGAGTGCACCGGAGAGTTCAAAATGTTCCCCGCTCCAGTTTTTACTTCGCATGGCCCCTCTGCCTGCACCACCGCTTCCTGCTGAATTCAGCCACTTCCCTCCCTGCGTGAGTGTGGGGCACGGTGGGGGAAGGATTATCCTCCTAGGAGTCAGAATACCCTATTGTAGCCGCCAGCGGAGTGGGACCCGGGGTCCCTCCCTAAGGTACATGTCTGACTCTCTGGGCTCCACGAGAAATTGGTCGAATCACCTCTGTTTTCCACCGGTATCCAGTTTCCCACGCTGTTTCTCTCTAGGTCCACGAAACTGGTCCTGTGAAAGTGGAGTTCACTCACGTGCAGTGGTCTGCTTATTTCACCACTGACTCTGAGAGCACAGAGCCAGGAGGCCACCCCTAATCTGCCATTTTTTTCCCCACTTACACACTTTTTAATGGGGTTGTTTTTTTTTTGTTGTTTGTTTTGTTTTGTTTTTCCTTGCTGATTCATTTCGTTTCTTATAGATTCTGGATATTAGTCCTTTGTCAGAAAAAATATTTTCTCCCATTCCATAGGTTCTCTATTTACTCTGTTGATTATTGCTTTTACTGTGCAGAATCTTTTTACTTTAATTGTCCCATTCATTTATTTTCATTTTTGTTGTATTTGCTTTTGAGGTCTGAGCCATAAATTCTTTGCTTAGGCCAATGTTGAGATGATATTTTCCTAGGTTTTCTTCTGGAATTCTTATGGTTTCAGATATTACATTTAAGTCTTTAATGCATCTTGAGTTAACTTTTTTCTGTAGTGAGGTATAGGAACCCAGTTTCATTCTTCTGCATGTGGCTATCCCATTTTCCCAGCACCATTTATTGAATAGGGCATCCTTTCCCGAGTATATGTTTTGGTCTGCTTTATGGAAGATCAATTGGTTATATGTGTATGGTTTTATTCCTGGGTTTTCTATTCTGTTCCATGGATTTATGTCTCTACTTTTATACCTGTATCATGCTGTTTTGGTTATATTCTTGAAGATATTCATGATGGTATTCATAAGTCTGTGTCTGATAGCTTTAACAGCTGGATCACCAATGGGTCTGTTTCTATTGACTGACTTTTCTTTTGGGTTTCAGTGAGTTGATCTGGTTTCATATCATGCCTGTTAGTTTTTTACTGAGTACTTATTGGACATCGCACATGAAACATTTTAGAGACTCTGGGTCCTATTATTTTTTTTTGGTGAGGAGCTATTTTCCTTGTTGCAGGAACAGAGAGTCTGGTCAAATCTTCTTGATCCTATTAAAGCTGACAAATTTACATTTTGTCCTTTCTCTAAAATGCATTTCTTTCAAGGTCTTACCAGCAAGCCTTGGTCATTTACTGGGGGGGGGGGGCTTCTTCCTTTGTAGGCACTGACCTCTAATTTTAGTCTTCTTGGCACCAAGACACTACTTTTTACCTCTTATAGCTACTTTTAATTTGTTTACTCAGAATAGCCCTCCACAAAGGTGAAGCTTGGGATTGATAAACATGTTTCAGAGGAAAATTTTTGCAGAATGTTGCACTCACATCTATGTGATTTCCTTTTCTCTGAGATTTTGGGGCCTTAAATTATAGATTTTTTTTTTTTTTTGGTGGCACTGAATCCTAATACTTGTCTTCTAAGCCCAGCGAGACTGCTGTAAACTTAAGAAATCTGCAATCTGTTAGCTTTCATGTCCGTTGCCAGAACTAGCAAATGTCTTAAAAGGGAAAATAGTCACAATTTTAGGGTTTACTCCAATGTGTCTTCATTTTCTCTTTTGAGAATAATGCTTCAAGGAATGGCTTACTTGGGTGCTTTCTGATGTCTTCAAATGATTTTTTTGAAATATGTATCATTGGGCCAGGTGCAGTGGCTCACGCCTGTAATCCTAGCACTTTGGGAGGCCGAGGAGGGTGGATAGCTCAAGGTCAGGAGTTTGAAACCAGCCTGAGCAAGAGTGAGACCCCGTCTCTACCAAAAATAGAAAGAAATTAATTGGCCAACTAAAAATATATAGAAAAAATTAGCCAGGCATGGTGACACATGCCTGTAGTCCCAGCTACTCAGGAGACTGAGGCAGGAGGATCGCTTGAGCCCAGGAGTTTGAGGTTGCTGTGAGCTAGGCTGATGCCACAACACTCTAGCTCTAGCCTGGGCAACAGAGGGGAGACACTGTCTCTCTCTCTCTCTCTCTCTCTCTCTCTCTCTCTCTCTATATATATATATATATATATATATATATATATATATATATATATAAAATCATTATAATTTTTATTGGTAGAAAGAATTGTCTGATATCTGCTACTCCACTTAAATCAGAAATAGACTTTTGATGGCTTCATTTTGAAGTCTCTATTTGCTGTTTATAGACATATATGTTAACAACTATTCCTTTAGAGCTTTGAAAATGTTGCGTTTTTCTGTTGATAAGTTATCCATAGTCATGTTGTTCCTTTGATGCTAGTGCCTTTTTTCAGCTAAATTTAATATTTTCCCTTTCTCTTTGGTTCTCAATAGTTCTACTATGATATTCCTGGACATTATCCTATTTGTATTCATATTTTTGGGTTTATAGTATTTCTTGAATCTGTGGTTCCATGTCTTTTATCAGTTTGAACTATTTTCAGCTACTACCTCTTCAATATGATTTCTGCCCAATTTTCGTCCTTTTCTCCAATCGTATATATTTGTGTCTGTACATATATAAAGATGTATATATGATGCATATATGAGATATGATGGAACGACCATATATATTTTACGTATGTGTATATATACACACGTATATGGAACCAATGTTTGCTTATGTTATTTTCTGTATTTGTATTTGTAGTACCACATTTTTTGATGCAAGTACAAAGGAAAGAAATCCAGCAGATATGTCACTTTTATCCTATTGGGAAGCCCAACAGATACCCAAGTATATGTAGGTTCTGTTGGTGTTTTATTCACATAAGGTATATACATCTGCCAAAGATAAGAGCCAGTATGTGTGTCGATCACTGTGACACAGAAAATATCATAACCTTAGTTTTTTACCATTGAATATAATTCTATTCATGTAGGCCCAAGCCCTAAACACCAACTCACAGTTCTCCCAAAAGCCGTCTCATGTAGCAAACAAGGCAGATACAGACACATTTACAGAACTCTGCAATTTCCAAGGCTGAGGCCCATTGTTAAGCCTTTGCTCATATTCATCTCTTTTTGTTTCTCTGTATTTAAGGATGAATATTTTTTTTCTGAGTTATCTCCAATTAACTATTGCATTCTTGATTTGGATCCATTCTGCTGTTAAGCCTATTTTTATTGAGTTCTTACTTTCAATTAGCTTAGCTTATTTCTGAATTCTAAAATTTATATATGATCTTTAATTTTCAGTTTCTAGTCCTCTACCAAATTTTTTAACTTCCTTAACTATAGTAATCTTAAGTATTCCATAGTCCTTATCTGATAACCCGGTATATGACTCTCCTGTGTGTCTATTTGTAGCGTATTTTTTTCTTTATTTTGTCAAATGCTTTCTTTGGGTAAGTTGGTTAAATTTTATTGAAAGCTAAAGAATTCCATATTAAATTTAATTTTGATTCTGGTAAATAGCTACATAAGGGCACTTAAAATCCCAGATCTCCTTAATCTAATGAGGGTTTGAAGGAGTTGAGTATGCTTGTTGAGGGTTTGTCTACTCAACTTTATCCTTACTCTGGAGTAGAACCTTTCGGCTTCCCAAATGAAAATGTAAGGTGTTTAACAGGAACCCTCTTCTTTTATGAATCCTGTACTCTAATTTGTAGTTCTTATAGTTCTTATGGTATATTTTATGCATACACACAGAGACACACACACACACACACACACATATATATATATATTATGTGTGTAATTTATTTTACATTGTACTATGTTATGCTATAACGTTATTTCTGTGTTTATCCAGATTTTCTAAGTATTGTCAATAGATAACTGCTCTGCCGTTGCCAGAATTATGTCTACCAAAGACTATTGACATAAAACTAAACAGAGGTTGCAGAACCACAAAGAAATCTGGACTACAAAACATTTTAGGATGACTAAAAAATATATTTTATGAATACCTACTTATATTACAGAGTTATTTAAAATAGTCAAATATTTATAAATAAGGTATTTCATTATATGAAGGGGTTCATATTTGGAAAATATTTGTTCACGAATGGTACATCCTAGATTTAAACACTATTTTTAATGTTTCCATTGTGCTATTTTCATATAATTATATATTTATATTTTCAGTGTATGTGTGAGTAGGAAAATATGCTTATCAAACAGTAAATTTATGGAATGCCTTTTATATGCAATATGCATTGCTAAATGTGCCTCTAAATTAACTCTTCCTATAGGCCATCAGCTATCTGGAGTATGAACCCAAAGGCTAAGAACCACTGTATACCTACTGGCTAACAATTAAAATAAATTGATAAGTACCTAGGAGAGAATAAATTTACAAGTACTAATATTATAAAAATAATATTAAGTGACATAGCTGATCAAATATTAGGATACTGTTTTATTTTATGCAATAATTCAAAGCAAGGTGGCTCACCTGAGGATTTGACTCATTACTACAGCCTCATTAGACCCATTATGTGCCAGCTATTCCTTTCAAAAGTGCTATTCATAACTCCATTATGAGAGTCTGAAGGAGAAAATGTAATAAAGATCAGATAATCCCCCTGTTGTAATTATTTTATTTAACATATATGTATCAAGTACCCATTATTACCCAGGTATTATGTGAGATACTATGGCTACAAACACATAGCCCTGGTTCCATGTTATCAACATATAAAAAAATAAACATTATAGGAACAAATGAAATTTTCAGAGTATATGCTGGGTAGAAAAGAAAGTGAGGCCAAGAGTACTTTGATTATCTGGCAGAAAACATAGGGGCCAACAAACAGAAAGTAACTATGAGACTAAAGAAAGTTATTTAGGTAGGAATGATGGCATGAAGGCTAGAAGAAAAGGAAGTTTTGGTGTATAAGTGGTACTGGAATTTTTGTTTTTAAGAAGTAGAATAGTTTCTGATAATAATTTAGTATCCTATAAATGGCCATGGAAATGAGCATCCCAAGTGGATTGGTTGTGATTTTATGGAGTCAAGAAGGTTTGAGGCAGGGTGTTGAATGACTCAACAAATGCAAATATTGAGGTTCTATGGTCCTCAGTTGAAATGTGTGGTAGTGATTGTGATACTGGTTGTAGAGAACAGATGAGGATGACAGAGCAGACAGTATGGGTTTCAAAGGGACAAGAGTGCTTACTTGAAGATGAATGAGCAATTGTCTTGGAAATACCAATATTTACAAGGAATTTTCAAAAGATAGTTGATTTCTGTCTTATTTCCACTACATAATATTCAATTTAATACTATGTTCCAAAGAGCAGAAGAAATAAGAAGACCATTATTTTAATTTCATGTTTGGAATCTACTACTATGATAATTGGGGTGACCATATAATTTATAATTAAAATTAGAGAACTTTGGAAAGTGAAATAAGATGCTGTTTAAAAAATATACCAGGACGACAGGCATAAACTAGGACTGGCCAAGGCAAAAAGAAACATATGGTCACTATATGAGCAATTCACATTTCTTCACCTATAAAAGGTGGAGAATATTCACTTTAAAACAACTATGTGAAAGTACCTAAGTTCTTAGTAAGTGTTAAATTAATACTTGCCAAATTGGAGTATTTTTGTCCTGTCTTGCTCCAGAAACTGTACTGAAAATCATTGAAGTTAGGGGATACACCTATTCTTTCTTTGTAGCCCTGCAATAATTAGCACAAAACTGTGTATCCTGTTGGGATCCAGTACATGTAACTTTTGTCTTGCCTTTGCAACTTTATTTGTAGCAGACTGCAGTTTACTCTCATGCCTTAATTATTTTGGAATAAACCTTATCCTTAATACAGACAGGGAAATAGGTATGGGAAAGTGTTGCAAATTAGCAAATTCAAATAAACTGTGTTATATAAGCAAAGATTTTGAAAAGAAATCCAGGTTTGCATTAGTGCCCCAGAATCTGGAATGCAACCAATTCTTTTTTATTCAATCTTGTGAAGGGCTGTTCTGCCCTGTAGGCATTAAAACTGGTTGATCTCAGACAGGTGGACATACTTTGGTCATGACTATGGCTTCCATCTTGCCAACTCCTGGTGCTACTTACCTCAAATGCAAGCAGTCAAGGATAAGGCCTAAGATTTCTCTGGGATAATACAGAAACTTGGTGAAGGAAAACTTAGGGTTAAACTTTGGCACTAATTTTTTCTGGAAACTTGGCATTTCAATCACCCCGGTGACAAACACTTTTCTTGAGACACAGAAGGGTAGTCATATTTTTCACCATCCTTTGGTAAACATGTAAGAATTAATTTAATGCTTGAATTACTTCACCATCCTCAGCGACTGTTTCTCATTCTCTTCTAAAATGGTCTTGCTTCATCCATGGCTGATCTCCTATCTGAGGCTGCTTCAAAAGTGATTTGACAGCTTACATCACTTGTTACACTAACCCCAGATTAATTTTGTTTTTTCTCCTGACCTATGATTCTTCTTATTTTGCTCTTTCAAAATTCTTCTATTAGTTTGTTGACAGTGAATGTAAGATTTTCAAACATATATTGGTTGTCTTACTTAAAATATCCTATGCTTCTAATATAATCATATGTATTGAAAATAGAATTGGAAGAGACCACAAAGGCCACATAGTCCAAACCCCTTCTTCTCCATCAAAAATTTGAATCCTCTCTGCAACATGCCTAATATATCATTACGCTTAATATTTCCCATTACTTGAGACTTTTTACCCAAACTGCTACTTCTTGATCTATCCCATTTTATCTTCATGCAGTTATGACTGTAATTTTTTTTCTTATATTGAAGCAAAATCCATCTACCTATAACTTTTCCTATTGATCTTTGTAACCTCTTGGTGCTATATGGAAAAAAAAATGACAGCCATCTTTAAATATGCACAGAATTTATCATGCCTTCTTCAAAATCTTCTCCAAGATAAATGTGCTGAAATCCCTTTAGCCATTCTTCCTACAGTATGGATAAAAGTTCTCACTGGGGTGACCAACTTGTCTCATTTAGTTTTTATTATTTTAGCACTGTAAGTTCCACATCCTGGGAATGCCCTGGGATTGCCTCAGAAAACTGGAATGATAGATCATTGTAGTTTCTTCATTATCCTGATCACTCTTCTCTGAACACACTCTAATGTAGCACCACTCTTTTCAAATCAATGCCCAGAAGTAGATATGATAGAACTCACCATAGAACAAAATTTAGTATTATTCAAGCCACTTGTCCAATGAATTGCCAAAAGGACCTTGTTATTGTTTTTGAGTTCAAGTCCAACAATTATACCCACTGATTTGTTTTACTTTAGTATATCAAATGATGTAATTGCTACTGAAATATATCTAAGTAGTGGAATTTACATTTGTTCTGGCAGTTTTTATTAGCCTTCTCAAGTCTCCACTATCTTCATACACTTTCTTTATTTCCTCACATTAGTGAGAAAAACAAACCTGAAAGTTTTACTAAAACACTGGCTTCATTAATTTTGTGAGTTGAGCATCCCTAATCTAAAAATCCTAAATGTGGAATGCTCAAAAATTTGAAACTTTTTGAGCATTGACATGACAACGTAAGTGGAAAATTCCACAGCGGACCTCATGTGACAAGTACACAAAATTATTTAAAATGTTGTGTAAAATTACTTCAAGATATGTGTATAAGGTATATAGGAATCATAAATTAATTTAGCTTTTAGACTTGGGTCCCATCCTTGAGATATCTCATTATATTAATATATATGTACAAGTTCTAAAATCTAAAAAATACCAAAATCCAAAACATTTCTGATCCAAACCATTTTGGATAAGGAATACTCAACCTGTACTACCTTCCTTACCCTGGTAGGCATTGGACATTGAAAAGCCTTGTCTAAGTCCCCAACTCTTTGAACTATTGCTCTGTTTTTTATATCTTCCATTTCAAAAAATATGTTTTTAAGCCATTCTTAGCAAAACCTAAAAAGGCATAACAATTCCTTGTCCTAGTAGGATGGAGATGTCTATCATCCTAAAAAAAAGTTAAAGAAAAAAAGAAAAAAGTTAACACAATTGAGGCAGTTATATAACAAGTGTTTTAGATAGATTTAATCAATGGCCCGAATTTTTTGTCTCCCTTTGTCAACATTCTTTGGCAGTACCTTCTCATAATGACTCTGGACTTGACCAAAAAATTTGCTTTGGCCAATGAAACATTACAAAATTGGATGTAATCTGAGGCTTGGAAAAGTACTTGGTATTTTTACTTCCACTTTTGTTTTTTTTCTGCCTTCACCATGAGAAAATGCCTAGGCTAGCCTGCTGGATGAGGTGAGACCTATGGCACAGTCATGGCTATAATCCTGGGTGACAGCCAGCTAATGCTAAATGTGTGAGTGAGCCCAACTAAGACCAGAAGAATGGCCCAGAAGAAAGTACATTCTAAATTATTAGCCCACAGTCTTATGAGACAAATAAATGCCTAGTATTTTAAATTCCTGAGTTTGGGTTGTTTTGATACATATTATAGCAATATATAACAAATACAGAAATTTGTTTTAGAAGCTAAGTGCTGCTATAGAACAAACCTAAAATATGTGTCATTGGCTTTGGAAAAGACAGTGGGTAGAGACTGGAAAAACAGTACGGAAACAATGGAGGCTGGAAAAATGGTTTGCAAACTGCTATAGCAGCCTGGATAAATGGAAAACCACGTTATCTAGTGGTGAAACATTTGGCAAAACATGGGGTAACCTAGAATATAGAAAATATACCAACTTAACATTTATACTTGAGTAAAGATATCTCCAGGCAGAATATTGAAAATATTTGCTGGTTATTACTAGCTGGGTGTGATAAGGTACAAGAAAAAGGTGAGTTAAAGAAATAACTGGACATTCTGTGAATAGCATTTAGAAAGTATCAAAATGTACTGGATTGGGAAATAATGTTTTCTCCTCTCTGACCTCTTGGGCTAGTAAAAGAGCAAATCCAGGAAGCTGCCAGAAACATGGTCTTAGTGCTAAAAACCAAAACAGTTTTGTAATACTCTTTGTTTAGAGCTTTGAAATAATCAAGGACATGTTACATAGATCCTCTGAACTAGACAAAAGTATTTCTAGGAATCTTAGAAGTGCTGTCTTACAGCAGCCTAACAGGCCCAAAGAAACACTAATGAAGTCTATAGAAAGAAAGAGGACCATCTCAAAAATAATTATGGCTGTGTATTTTGTCAAGTGTAGTAGACTTGAACTGTATTTCTGTGAAGCCTGAAAAGTTTTAAAGAAGTTATATGGACAAAAATGCTAACAGCCTGGATTAAAAGAAAATGAGACTATAAATTCAGAAAAGCACTGGGCCTTCCTATGCACAGGAAGCAGGGTAAGAAGTTGCTCACAAATCATGTTTTTAAATGCCTTCTTCAAAAATGATCAAGAAGAATGGAAAAAGAATATTATTTCAGAGAATAAAGTTAAAGGCCTTGGAGAACAATGGACAGGTTAGCCATTCCTAGGAAACATAATTGGATGTAGTCAAGGAATATTCCTCACCTCTATGTGGGGTCCTAGCCACATTCACCCAGCAAGAATTGCTATATACCAGTGCCATGTGTTTCCCATTTTTTTTCTGTTTTGGAAAGAGAGTGTTTATATAATTATCTAGTACCCGTATCATCACTGAATGTTGAGTATAAGTATACAGGTTACCAATAAATTGTAATTGGTCTTTGGATCGAGAGAATCCTTATTTGAGGAACCGCATCAGCACCTGATCAAAGATCACGAGATTTCGGATTCTGGGCCTGAAGACTTACTGAATAAGACTTTTGAGATCCTGGATTGGAGGTAAACATATTTTTCATGTGAGAAGGATATGAATAATTATGACAAGAGTGGAATATGATATGTGGATTGCATTAAGGCCAATCTGTATCAAACCTTTCTGTATCCTTACTTTTTGTAGGTTCAGGGCTTGGCCTTATGACTTGCTTTGACTAATTGGGGAATAGAAAAGTTAATACAAGCAGAGGCTTTAAAAAGTACTTGAGTGTTTCTGCTTATTTTCTTGCTACTTTCCCTTCAACATGAGAACACCCCCAGTTTAGACTGCTGCATGATAAAAGATATGTGGCCCTATAACTCCTATCACCTAACTATTAATCGCCAGCTACCACATATGTGAATGAGCCAGCCCATCTGAGACCAGAAGAAGCACCCATCTGAGTACAGCTTAAATTGTTAACCCATAGACTCCTGACATAAATAAAGGCTTATTAGTTTGAAGCCCTTGAGTTTTGTAATAGTTTGTTACACAGTGTTATATTAATAAGTAACTTCTAAACTAAGTTAGTATATAATGAAAGGAGGGATGGAGGGAGAAATCTGTGTCCTTTGGCAATTGATGCCCATAACCTCCTTTTCCTGAGCTGCTATATCTTATGTAGGTACATTTCAACAATCTAGCTATTGACAAATAAAGCAAATGATGGTTTAGATTGTATGAAAATAAATGATTCCTTCAGCTCATCTGGTAAAAATGAAATTGGCATAGCAGTATAAACCTTGGCCCTGATTTATAAAATAAGAATTTCATAATTCTTCCTTTCTTATAATATTTCTGAAAATGGTTTTAGAAAATAGTCTTTTTTTCTATTTAATTCTAATTTCTACTTAAGTTATGCCAACATCTACTTTATAACAGGAGATGGTTGAGGAAGAAGATATCAGCACCAAATGCCTCATGTTGCTAAGATACCAAAGTATGAATTAAGACTTTTAGGAATACAGGAACGCAAGTTCTAGATATGTGACTATCTTTCCAAGCTTTCATTTTTTCATCCTGTAAATGACAATGATACTATATAACTTGAAGGGCTGTCCTAAAAATAAAAACTAATATATGTAAAGTACTTGACATATAGTAGGCACAAATCAATTATTAATGTCTTCTCAGAATTCTATAGCTTTGCCATTTTCTCTTAAAACACTGAAAGCAAAATATGTCTCTAGATAAAATATTTCATATACAAAATATCAGGAGAAACTGCTTTCCTCACCATATAAATGCAGAGCTCAGCTTACTTACTTCAAGATTCCATCCTATTTTTACCTATTTCAAGGGTTAGGCTCCATTCTTAGATGAGGCTCACATAGCTTGGGATGGGGGGAAGAATGGACACTTTGGATTCAAACCCTGTCTTGGACAACTTATTAATTGAGTAACTAACCACTGACAAATTACTTAACCTCTCTGAGATTCAGTTTCTACATTTATATAGGCTATTGTGAAGATTAAGATATTGAATGTAAAGCTCTTAATGCAAAACAGGAAGAGATGCATGGTAGCTAATATTGATAATAATTATTCTTTGTCATTGTAATAACATTATTATTACCATAATAGTATGGTTTGAGTGATATTTCCAGCTTTGTTATTGCTTTTGTTGTATTAGCTATGACCTGGCCTGTGTTCTTTTGGCTTTTTGAGAATTGGAGCTCCTACCGGGAAGTTTTCAAGCTTTCACAAATCTTTTCACCTTCTGAATGCTAGCTCCTGTGAGTGTTTCCAAAGACAAAATGGCATTTCAGGAGCAATGATAAGTGTATTTCTAAAATAGAACACACACCAGGCAATTTCCTAGGACAGAACAATATCCTGGTGAGAGGCACTGGGCTGGTTAGGGTAACAAATGATCAAATCCAACTCCTGAGGATGGTCTGTATGGCTGAGGGCAATAGCAACCACATGAACTTTGTTCCTTGATATTTTTTTTGGTTTCCCAAAGTGTTTGGTCCCTTTCTCCTGAATGTAGAAACTTTGTACTTAAAAGTGAAGTGAAGGTCGGGCATGGTGGCTCATGTTTGTCATCGTAGCACTTTGAGAGGCTGAGGCAGGAGGACTGCTTGAGATCAGGAGTTGGAGACCAGCGTGAGTACAAGCGAGACCCCATTGCTATGAAAAATAGAAAAATTAGCTGGGTGGGTGGTGCACGCCAGTAGTCCCAGCTACTCAGGAGGTTGAGGCCGGAGGATCACTTGAGCCCAGGGATTTGTGGTTGCATTGAGTTATAATGATATCACTGCACTTTAGCCTGGGTGACAGAGCGAGACCCTCTTTCAAAAAAAAAAAAAAAAAAGTGAAGACAGTTCCTTGCCAGGATTGTAAGCCCTACTTTAATGATTATTTAATAGCAGTGGCTATTTCTACTGTTTGGGGAGGATCTAAGAGAATTTTGAAGAGGTCCCAGAGAGGAGATATTCTCTTTCATAGTTTACTCCTCTGCTCTGTTGAAAGCTCACTATGCATTCTTTCTCTGTCAGCTTTAAAGCCACATGTAGCTCAGCAGAAGGATATTCATTACAAGACAATTATATATTGTCAGCCTATAGGAACCATTCGGGTCATCTTTCCAGAGCTTCTCTGCTCCTTGTTGGTTGGGGAAAGTAACCAGAAATTGAGAAAAATACTTTCCTTTCAATTTGTTCTACACTGGAACTCGGTATACAGCAAAGTCTTGAGAATATGAAATGCTGAGTTTGGAACCTGTAACTGGTGCTTCATATATGCATGCAGTAGCGGCAAGGGAATGTTATTTCATGTGTTTATCTTCTCTTCCCAACTCCAACATAAGTATATTATGGGTAGAGATTATGTATGTGTTTTATTGTTTTGTACCGACCTCTACCAGCCTAGTGCCAGCCATATATGAATATATATTCATTTATGGACAGCTTATAAAGACTGAAGATTATTTATTATTTATAAATAATGCATTTTCCTCTTATTTGAAAAATGAGCTACATCTCTATCTTGCCCTCCAAAACCATACATTTCTAATTTTCAACACTTATTATATATGTCATAAGTAAATATGCCTGTTATGTTCCAGGCACTATTTTCAGATACTTTGCTATCTAATTTAACTCTCCAAACGACCTTATAAACTAGTTATTATTGTTCTCATTTTACTGATGTGAAAACTGAAACTCAAGTCAAATGACAGAAGAGAGGTTTTAGCCTAGCTTTTTCTAACTCCAGACCAATGGTGAGAGCTGAAATATCATCTTGCTCAACTATAAGCCAGTGCTCCCATGAAACTTAAGAGTCTGCCTAAATCTTTTTTCAAGCCAATTGCAAAGCTTCAGTCAGTGGTAAATTCAGTAAGTCTTTTACTTATTGCCAGATTTCTTAGCATTGCTGGTGTGGAGTGAGAAGTCTTATGACTCCTCAGTGGAAAAAGGGTTTCCCAGGACATGAGGAGTTAGAGAATATTATGAGTTTCTACCACTGTAGCTTTACACCAGGCAGGTGTGGGGAACCTTCAGCCTTGGGACCACATGTGGCCTTTTGGATCCTTGAGTGTGGCCTTTTGACTGAATCCAAATTTTACAGAACAAATCCTTCTTTCCCCAAACTAATTGTCTAAGTGTACAACTCTGACCATGAGTATACAGATACAGAATATAGGATGTGTACAGTGTACAGTCAGTGGCAGGAAATGAGGTTGAACATGTAGGTAGGCAGCATGTCATGAAGGGCTTCCTTGCCCTTCTAAAGACTCCAGAAATTATCCTGTAGATAATGGTAAGCCATTGAATAATTATAAGGAAAGAAGTAATTTGATGAGATACATGTTCTAGAAAGATCAGTGTCTCTGGAGGCAGTGGCAAATAAAGAATTAAAATGGAAGTGCCTATTGCCGTTTAATGGAGAGGAAGGCTATAGTAATAGTCAAGTAGAAAAAATAAATAGGTGGCTGTCAGGGTGAAACATATGGAGTCAATGACTGAGGATTGTATGATGTTGAACTAACTGGAGTTAGTGATCAACTAGCTGTTGGTGATAAAAGAAAGAGGAGTATAGGATAACCATTAGATTTTTATGTGGATTCCTGAGTGGGTGGTAGGTACATTCAGCATGATAGTAAATACAGGAGGAGAGGGGATGGAGGAAATTATTATGAATTTAAATACGTTGAGTTTGAGTTATGTATGGGGCATGATGAAAATATTGTTAAAACGTAGGCTGCAAAAATCTAGACTCAAAGATTATTTTAAAAGGTTTTTCTTTTTTTGTTGTTGTTTTTTAGTTTGTTTGTTTTGTACAGCCCCCAGATGGTGCACATCACACTCATTATGTATGTATATATAAAAGGTTTCTCTTATTTAAGAATACTTTTAGCACTTTGTCAGTAGCTAAATTGATGAACTTATCATATACAAAATTTGGATGGTTGCATGTTCACTCTACTTGATAGAAATGGATTGTTAATCTCATCTTTGGTTTCTTTCAGTTCTAAGAAATGATTCTTAATGTTCTCTTGCAACATTTAAATACGGTGTTTAAATATGCCCAAAGAAATGTCATCAATTTCTTTCTCTGATGAGGAAAGAAATATTAAGAGTTCCAAAGAACTCAACTCTTGGTAATCAAGTTGTTTGTTCCGCAACAGTATCTTCTCAAGCAATATTGCTGTCTTATCTTCAATGTTAAAAATAGGCAAGATATCGGCCGGGCGCTGTGGCTCACGCCTGTAATCCTAGCTCTCTGGGAGGCCGAGGCGGGCGGATTGCTCAAGGTCAGGAGTTCAAAACCACCCTGAGCAAGAGTGAGACCCCGTCTCTACTAAAAATAGAAAGAAATTAATTGGCCAACTAAAAATATAT